>PVLD010004043.1:0-131851 GCA_004027595.1 Dinomys branickii
CTCAGCACAATGTTAATGCAATTTTGAGTAAATTAAAGATAGAAATTTTTCTATTATATCTCCTCTATTTCCTCTATTCTTAAGACTATATTGCTTTAAAAAGTAAACTGGGATTCATCTTTGTTTTCACAACCTATACAAAGGTTAAGCTGTTAAAATATAATGACATAAAATCTCTCTAATAAAAAATAGTATCCATTTAATATTTTAACTTCTAAAAAAGTGGCATGCACTTATTAAGTATCTCCAGTGACATAATTTGGAGAAATTCTCTCCAGTCCGTTTTTTTCTATCCAATTGATAGTATTTAGATAAAATAATAATTAAGGTTTATTTTCTATCCTGACATTATACTCTTTCTCTTTTATTATTTTTTAAAAACCTGCTTAAATTTGAGCAAGAGAGCAAGATTTAGACAATCACAGTTTCTCAATGGAACTGAATTTCTATTTAAACATATGTGTTAAATATTTAACTAAATCGTTACTCTCTGTTCTTCTAAAAAGGACTTTTAAAGCAGTCTAAAGTACCTACATTAATCTCATCTAAAAAGAGGGTAAAGTGCTCTATCAGAAAAAGCAATGCAACAACAGATTAATGTTACTGTATTAAAATCCTATTTACATAAAATTAACATAAATATGAGTTAGTATGCCATATGCTACAGCATCTGCTACTCACTGTATTAATAACAAGGCTATCCCCTGTAGGGATTTTGAAATTAATACATATTTAAATTTTACATACATATATTTGACATTTTGACAACACTGTATATATAAAATTTTGCCTATGGCAACCTGGCTAGTTCATAACATTGTCATGAATTGGATTGTGACGTTAGTTTCGAATAGGTGAATTTTGGCTTTTTCAATTCCTCATTGGAAGACTGTTTAATTTTTTTAAAGTAAGGAAATCTTTATTTCACATAAATACTACTCCTGCTTCCCGTTCACCACCATACCATCTTCTTTGGGCCTAGAGCAAATAGTCAGTAGAAATATCTCATCCTATGGAACTTCACTCCATCTTGCTGACTTTGTACTGTTTTGTTTTCCAAACCAAAAGTCTACACTTCACAGCTGTTTGTTCTAGATTCTGTGGTGACTAAATAAAACAACTGTCCCATATAAATTTCATGAGAATATCAAACATATTGAAGTACAAATGCTTTGTTTAATTTATGAAATTTTACATACTTTGTATTTCCATTTTGATGGCAATGTTCATGTAATTTTCTTCACCAAACTGCTGTGTAATATTTAATGCAAAATGTTGAGTTTGTCTATACTTAATGTTACACTTGAAGGTCAGTGTGTATGAGTACATAAACAGCAAGTGTAGCTGTTTCATATGTAACATGCAGTAAAAAATCACAAAGCATTTATTCCTCCATATGTGTTAATAGTTATATTAGCTATTTTCATATATACTTCCACAATAGGAAGAAGATGTAAGGGAGGAATGGGAGTAAAAGAATAATAAATGCTTTAAGTAAAGGAAGACTAAACGGCTCCCTTGAAGAATGTCATCTAATTAGGAACATGTTGGAGTTATACGTACACACATATATGTGGACCTATATATATGTGGAGCATATATGTATAGACATGGTATTGATATATAAACATGATTCTGATGTGATTGTCACGTGTTTTCACCCTGAGCTTGATAACAGAGTGATTACAATTTAGAAACTCTTTGAACACTTTCCTATAGCCACATACTACCTGTAAACCCTCCTCTACTTCTATACATGTGATCACTGTAATACTTCCAATATTTCTAAAGTATTATAAATATTTTAAAGTTCATTTTCAATGGCTGTAATAAGAATAATGATTCCAATATGGTGTAGATGCTTAGGATTTCAAATTTCAAAGAGCTAGGGAGGATTTGTCTGCCAATTTTACGTTGCGTAAGTATTCAGTTACCATTCCTAATATATGGTGTAAGATCTAGAAAGTAGTACTTCAGTGATTGATATGCCCTATTTCTTTTGCTGTGGTCCTAAAATGTTATACTTTTGTAATCTTTTAAAGATAGGAAGCTATAATCATTGTACTCAGGTTGTGCTCAGAGATTTTGCTACTCAAAGCATTTGGCACCACACAATATCAACAGCAGTTTGCTGTAATTTCAGGCCCCACTCTGCGGCAAAATACCTAAGATAATCAGTTTATAAAGTGAAAATTTTTCACTTTGGCTAACAAGGTTAGAGGCTACAGTTCATGATCATCTGACCAGTTGTTTTGGGCCTGTGGAAAGGCAACAAATCAAGGAGAGAACATGTGGCAAAACAGAAGAGCTCTCCTCAGCAGGAAGAAAGTAACTGGGTGTCATGGTTTGTGTCTGGATGTCCCTCCCAAAGCCTCATGCAGTCGTGGGAGGGCTTCCAGAGTTTATGATTCATTCATGGTCCAATGCTGGGAATATGGGTGTGAGTGCTGCACCCGCTGGGGCTTTAGTTTGTGTACAATGTAAGGCAGTGAAAGAGGCTTGCTTACTCCTCTCTTTTTGCTCTTGCTGCTTTTGCTGTCTTCCCCTGCCATGGACTGTTGCCCTCTGCCATGTACCACTTTGCCTTGGAGGCAGCTGAGTACGAATCGAAACATCCACAAATTATGAGCTAAATAATCCCTTCCTTCCTTAATTGTGGGTATCAGGCATTTTTTCTCAGCAGTGAGAGAAAAGTAACCAAGACACTAGTCAAGGTCAGGAGCAGAGCGTTCCACTCTTTAATGGCCTGTCCCCTATGACAGAAAAGCCTCCCGCTACTCTGTATTTAAACTTATTCCACCATCTCCCAACAGTGCCATACAGAGGAGCAAAGATTTCATACAAGTGCTTTTGGAGAGCATTCAAGAGCCAAGCTACAGTACCTATGTATTCAGTCAGAATCTGAATCCCAGGGAATTTGAATTTACTTTACATTTTAATAGTTGCTAGATTAAAACATGTTTACGAATGACAAATACTAGACTTTCTAACTGAGTGCTCTTGGCAGTATTTAGCTTTATATATTATTTCTACCTACTTTATTATGATAACGTCCCTCCCAATTATTTAATTTTAATTCCTTCTATTTATTCATATGTGCACTTTCCTTTCCTGTTTAAACATTTCAATAAGTAATTTATTTCATGTAATATTAATACTTTTGAACTAAAATTTTAAAAATCCTAGCAATGGTAGCAATTTTGGCTATTTTGCTCTAATTGAAGAAGATCATTTGTCAGAAAAAGAAAATAAACTTACACTCAAGTCTCAAAAGAAATCAACTAAATTTGGAAATAGAGCTATTAGTAATTTTCTTTTGTTTACATTTTGTACAAATTTGTGTAAAGCTAAAACATATGGTATGTACATTGGCCTCTAGGCTGTGATTATTCTGGTAGTTGATCCAATCATGATCAGACAACTGTTTCCAGATGTCTCACAATACTAGGGAATGGAAAGATTTGTATTTATTTTTCTTCCCATAAAACTTTGACAATGAATGGTGAAGAGTTTGGCTATGGGACTAACATCTATCTAGAAAAATGTCATATATTCAGCAGATTTTATGTATAAAAGTTTTATTTTTGATAATAACATAATGTAATGACAGAAATTTTATGACCACAGACATCAGAGATCATACATTAAGATCACAAGGTATTAAGAAGAAAAGCACAAAAATCATCTGGTAGTCTCAGTACTACTACAGTTAACAACTATACAGATTAGTTCTTATTATAGTTAATAAGCATTTTTATGAAAATCCACACAGTCACAATATATGGTCTAAGATTATGTTTTATTAGCAAAAAGTCAGAACATGTTTTCTGCTGTTTTATTTTTATGATTGAAGAAAATATATTACAGAAGGCAAATAATTAACATAGACATTCTTCCTAACAGAAAAACTTTTCCAATATGAGCTAAAATGTTATATTATTGAAATTTTTAAAGTAACTGAACAGATTTAGGTGGTCCTCATTGATCTTCCCACGTTGGGGCAAATTTAGACTTATGTTCACAATGTTAAGTAAAATATATAAATATATTTATATACATATGCAGGATGAAATTTAAAATGAACAGTGGCATTTCCAAAATATAATTCTGCTTTTTATTGTATGAAATATTATTATTTACCTAGCATTAAGGGTCTATAACCTTATTAAATCATTGATAAAGATTCTCAAATAGTAAGACTACATGAAATATAAGACCATATTAAAAGTCTGTGCTTCCTACCAATATTTACATAGGTAAACAGAATCCTGAAATCATGTCCAGATGTTAGAATTGTTTTATTCTCATTTATTTTGGTTTTACTCTTTGGAAAAATTGTCTGAGATTAATTAGGGAAATGTGGAATTGTAAAATCAAAAAATAACACCAACAGAAGACAAGATACCATCTGGACTCTCATGTTAATGTTAGCATCCCGATTGGACTCTTCTTTGTAAACAAGTCTAGAGGAATTTACATCCTTTGATGAATAACTAAATGTCCTCATGACAACAATCCAATCACAATGCTAAAAACTAATTTATTCATTTATAGATAGTTGAATATCCTCCATGCAGACAGGATGTGAGGCTTATTCAGAATCACAATTTTGAACTCTATGTCTTTATTTCACCACTTTCCAAAAGTCCAAGATTCTGAAACTGAAACTATGCCAGCCAGGCCTGAGAGACTCAGCACCTTTAAGTAGAAAGTGCTGAGAAAATGATTCAGAGGAAAATAAAGAAGCTGGGAAAAACAGGTAGAAGCGATAGGACTTGAAAACTGATATTTCGTGAGGAAATCCAGTCCAATATGAACAAGGTTTTGGTAAGAATCTTCTCTCACAGGGAAGGTAGCATGTACGGCCATACCACCCTGCACGCACGCGATCTCCTACGATCCCGGAAGCTAATCAGGGTCAGGCCTGTTTGGATGGAAAGGTGGACTATCACCTGCTCTCCCCTAAGGCCCCCTGGCCTCCATGGGAGATTTTATCTTAGGTAACGACAGCCCTATGTTGCAGATTTCTCTATCTGTTTACTTCTTCAGCACACAAATACACACTTCCCTAGTGTTGTCTTTCTTCTAAAGAGTTTCTACTATTTATAATACACCATGAATTGTTTGAACTCAAAAACTATAGATCGGTGCAATCTGCTAATTTACCCTCTTTGTAAAGTGTAGCAGCATAGGCCACAAATGAAATCTGTAGCAGCTTCTAATATATATTTGATTGCCATTGGAATTGAAAACCTGCAATTAACCGAAGTTTTGCATTTAATATGACATGCATGACGGCATATTTTTAGTCCACGAACCTCGCTAAGCTCTCCTGGAGCAAGAATCTTGGATTAACTTCTAAGAAATCCATCCGCTCTTCTGACAGTCAAAGAAGCCAGCATCGTAGCACTTTTCCAATTCCCCTAGCAACTAGCCTCTTCATATTCCAATTCTCACTCCCTTACCTTCGCGCTTTACTCTTGGGTTGCATCTCCTCTCCCTTTTCACGTTACCTCTACTAGGTTCAGAGACATTTTCATTGCACTCAGTCTTTACACAAAATCTCTGCTCATCTAGAGCTCATGTTAACCTATTCTCGTTTCTCTGCATTTATTGTTTTAAGTATTGTTTTCTTGGTTGCTAGAAACTTGTGAAAGGTTTACAATTCTCCAAACTCAGACGCTCCTCTTAAGGTGGAGCATTTGAAGTGTGTATCATGTTCACCTTATTTTTAGGCCTCCACTCTCCGTATCAGTGTTTCTGAAACTAAGGAATGAACTGAATACTGGATTTATGAATAGCTGTCTCTTCCATATTGAGGATCTACTAGAACTGAAATACTTCATAGAAATCCACACATTGAAATTTTGAGAAGGGCTGAGAAATCATTTTCCAGGACACTGCTGTGAATATGATAACTGAAGAAACCATTTTAAATGCGGACATCAGTGAAAGACTTCATAAGCCAAGATAATTTTCCCCAACTATGCTTCATAAAGCTGTAGAATTCGAGAATATGCTAACAGTGTAATATAAAGAAAAGGCTCTGTCGGCAAATGCATTTGGGTTCAGATGACGCCTATTTCGAATATTATGTGAAGACTTTAATAAAGTATTTATCACTGTGATTCTTTAAGAAGAGCACTAGGTATAGATTGTCAAACAGATTTGATATACATACTGTACATAAGATTAAAGTTTCTCTTGTAATTATCTATATATTTTGAGAATTGTGAAATAGCTCACATTAAGATGAATCTCTGAGAGGGTATTTTACAAAAGAAAAGAGCTCTTTCTAATTTACTCTAAACACTCAAGGTAATTTGATTGTTATGGTGAAGCTACTATCATTACCCCATTGTCCTAAATACTAACGCATACTTCAAAGAGAAGCAAATTTGAAAGGAAATATGCCACAGAAGGTGTGTGTGTGTGTGTGTGTGTGTGTGTGTGTGTGTGCCCAAGGGCTTTACACTAGGCTACATCTACAGCCTCAATTACAATGTTATTTTTTAATTTTTATTTTGAAACCCTGAATTTCCAGGCTGCCTATGCTGGACTCACCCTTGCTGTTCTCCTGCCTCAGCCTCCCAAAACCCAGACATTGTAAGCATGTGGCACCCTGCTTAGCTAAGTTCAGTTTTAGTATTATCTATATTTTTCTCCTGGTTTTATACATTGTTATGTGTTAGAAATGACCACTTACAAAATTTGTCCAATTGTTTTGTCTAGTCATGTAGAGGAATGAAAAATACCCAGTGAAAGCATGTCCTCTCATGTAGATAAACTCACATTAAAATCACTCAGTGTTCAGCAAAACATATGCAGCCAATGAAGTATTTACAGTGATTCAATGCTATTAAGGAAATGGTTTCCAAAGAATCATCCTAGGGGTCTGTGTAGTAAAAGTGTAAATATAGTCTCATTAATTTATCAAATGGGAAGTCAAAGAGCACAACCCTTTTTAAACTTGTAAGATATTAGAAGCAATTGAAAATAACTAAGAATGGAAGAAAAAACATAGAAACAAAGTTCTGTAAATGGGGAGGGGAAGGGAATGGGAAAGAAGAAAAACTGAGATATATTATCTACAGGCACAAATTTCCTATGATGAATGTGAGCTCTATGGATGGCAGATATAAACTAACATATTTTTAAAGAAAAATATGTATATTAGCTGATATCCACATTTTTTTGAGGCTGATCACACATTCTAGATTGAGAAATACTTTTGTACCTGTCACGGTATGAAATTGTGACCATCTGGTACATTTCATGGAACCACTGGCTATGTTTTCAGAATGTGCTACTTTCTCATACTGTGTTGTGTTTTCACATTTTAATAATTAAATTTGTTTGTTTCATGGCATTTGACTTTCCTGTTCACACTGATAATAGTGCCTCTAACCTCTTCTCCTAAAATGTGTTCAGTTAGAATTTCCAGTATAGGTGCCACTGACCCTTTATTTAAATGTGATCTGGATCTCATTATTATAAACATGATTTACCAAACCATATGCTCACTCATCTGTTCTTTATTGTATTAATGTGTCCCCTAAAGGACTCTAAAATTAATATATAGCAGACATGTGTATCCTAATAGCTGACAGCTAACAGGCATTCTTGACATATATTTCAGGTAAAAATAAATAATAAAGTGATAATGAATACTAAAGTACATAAGTTGTAATATACTAAAGTGATTTTATGACTTAAAATTTATGTCATACTAAATAGTCTGGTAATTTTAGCATGTTTAGGAAAGATCTGATTATGGAAGTAAACTATAAGTACCCATGATTCTTGTTAACATACATAATTCTATATTTTCTTTATGCAGGAAAATTTGGATGAATAAAGTGTTGATAACTCTACCCACTCAAAGTCACTGTATGAACATCTCTAAAGAGTTGTAAATGATTTTGAATCAGGTTTTGACAGGACTATAATCTACAAATTTGTGCAATAGCATAATAAAAGGTAAAGACATTAAAATAATTCTTTCAAGAGCCAGATTCCATTTAGGCTTTTAAAAATTTGACTTTCAAATGACTCTAGATCCATACATTGTACTGGAGATTAATTGGCACTTAATTTACTATTGTAAGTCACTTTCGCACCAAATAGCCTGATAGAGGTTATGCTTCAATTGTAAATCTTCTTCTTCTTTTATGTTGGGGCCTTTATTTTTGTTAAAACTACCAGCATCTTCTTTTAAGGGCTCTTCCCTGTAATGCAATGCTTGCTTCTTAAATAATGTATAACATTCAAACAAGTTTGAAACAATAGTCCTCATCAATAGCTAATAGTAAAAGTAACATAAAATTTTACCTGACTTTTTGAAGGTTTCCTTACTCATGATAGCTTTAGGCATTGTTTCAGTAACTTACATTAATTTAAATGACTTTCTTTAATATACAATTTTATTCAAAGGATAATACAAATTATTAAATTACTTTACATTTAAAATTACATTTTCTTTCATTCTTTGGTCTCAAGTTATTAACTTTAACATGATAGCAGGTAGTCAAAATAAGAGAATGAACAGATTCCTCATTTTCCAATGTCCTAACATACTGCCTATGACAATGGATTACACTACTTGTAATGTACTGTTTCATCTCCTGGCTTTGTAACAACCTAATGATATGAAACAGATAGGACAAAAATGTGAAGCATTGAATGTTTGACCTTAGACTGAACATTTATACTCATTCGCAAAAGTAATTGAAAGAAATTTTAAAATAGATTCCATTATAAACAGGTAATTAATTTTATTGTACTCATAATATTACATTATTATATCATACTTTTCTTTGATATGCATATTCATATGATACGGCACACATATGGAGAACAATTTAAAGTGAACATAATGTAAAGCAAGTTGATAATTAAAGTCCAATGGACTGGAGATTTTGCAAATTTTAATTTACCAAATTCCCAAGGATGCATAAACAATATTCTGGAGAGATCACATAATTATCCATACAGCATTCCCAACAAACAGAAGAAATCTGAAAGTATGACCTTATGTTGAATAAGAGCTATCAAGTTTCAGCATGGTATTTGTTAAAGGTGAAATCTGTTCCCCATCATTTTATATCAAGGTAATATTTAGAATAGTACCCGTGCAGAAATATATAGTCAGTTTATCCCAAAAGGTTTATCTCTTGTGGTTACCACTGTAAAAACATCAATGTTAGCTTACCTACTACCTAACTTCTACCAACTACATTAAAGCTCTGTACATTTCTCTGTCTACTACTCTAAGCAGTTAACGGAAGCCCTCTGATGTGTCCCATAGCCTGTGAAATTTAAACTACAGTTGCCATCCTTTCCTGAACAAAAAGCTAAACATCTGATGGAAATCACCCTTTCATCTTTCTCTCTTCCTTCATTTAAGAATGTTACGTCTGGAGATAAAGCAGCCATTGTACAGCCAAGAGACAAAGCAAAAATACCTATGTCTGTGTTTAGGACAATAGTGCATGCCAATAAAACAAACAAACAAACAAACAATCTGATTTTTATGAGAGCTGCATCCTTGAATGCCTTCATATTTTCTATCTGATATGTCAGATAAACAAGCCCTTCTTTGTTTAAATCACATACTCATTGTCTAAAATGTGAGGAAAATCAAGCTCTACACTTTTTCAATCATTGGTAGTCACATTTTCTTCTTTTGCTGCATCTGACTATTTGTAGTCAACACCCAGAGACATTTGGGAATGGTTTTGTTCTTGAACTTTTGGATAGATCATTTCTCTGTGGCATGGGTAGTAGTTACACAAAATGTTCACTTTATGATAAAATATTAATCTGTCACATGTGTACTTATTCTTAGGTGATCTAGGCTGAGGAGTTTTATTTGCCAACAAAATCCAAAAAACGTTCCATTTCATCTGGATATTTCCATGAAGTTTACAATATGTCTCAAGGTACTTACATGTATCTCCAAATGGATTTCCAATAAATGTCACAAATTCAACACATCCCCTGTATTATCATTCAAATGACAACCAAATCTCTTTGTTCATGACTAAAATTTTGGTGTAATCTTTGATTATCTTTCTCTAATACTTCATATGTAATGTATTAAAAAGTCTAATCCAAAGGAAATGAAGTTAGTATGCTGAATAGATACACTGTAGTACTATTCACAATAATTAAGATGTGGAACTAACCAAAGATATGGAATTACTGCCCATCAGTAGATGAATGGATAAAGTATGGCATATATGCACAGTAGAATACTATTCAGCTATACAAAAGAATTAATCATAGAGTTGTGACAATATGGCAGAACATGGAGGATATTATTTTAAAGAAAATAAGCCAGTTTGAAAGAAACATTTGTCATATGATCTCATTTAATATAGGATTCCAAAATGCTCAACTCAGAAATACTGAGCCAAATGGTAGTTACCAAGGCTAGGGTATTCAAAGGTGTAGGAGGTGGAGATGCACTGGTAAAGGGATTCAAAATTTCAGTCAGTTTCAAGAGATTTATTGTACAACATGGTGATGATGATTAATAATATATGTAGTATTGAAAATGCTAAGCTTAGTCATTACATTAATAACTATGTGAGGTAGTGCATATGTTAATTAGCTCAATTTAGCTACTCTACACTGTAAATATATTTCAAAACAAATACTGTCTTGTATATGACCAAGTAGGGTTTACCCTAGTGTTGCAACAATTGTTCAACTGAAATCAATAAATGTAATATACCACATAAACAGAGAAAAAGGAAAATTACATGATCATCTTCCTAGAGGAAGAAAAATCCTTTGACATAACCCACTGCACATTGATGATACAAGCTGTAAGGAAAATAGTTGTAGAAGAACCTAACCTTAGTGTGCGAAGTCTTTCATGAGAGACCTACTGCCAGTATCATATTAAATGGGGGAAAGCTGAAAGCTTTCTCTCTAAAATCAAGAACACACCAAGGATGCCCACTGTCATAACTCCTGTGCAATACAGTACATGTAACAATAGCCAGAGCAATCAAGGAAGAGAAAGAAATAAAAGCAATATGTATAGAAAAGGAAGAAGTCAATCTGCAAATGACATAATCCTGTACGTAGAAAACCCAAACAATTCCAGCAAAAGAGTTCTGGAGCTAAGAACATAACTAACAGCCTTCTAAAACTAATAATTTAGTAGGACACAAAATCAACACACAGAAATCATTCCTATTCTTATACACCAGTAATGAAAGAAATTACAAAAACAATATAATTCATAATACTATGAAGAAAAATTAAGTACTTGGGAACTAACTTAATGAAGGAAATGAAATATCTCTGCCATAAACACTTCAGTACTTTGATAAAGGAGATGGAAGAGACAATCAGAAAATGGAAAGATGTCCCCTCTTCCTGAATAGACAGAAACAGTATGGTCAAAATGGCCATACTTCCAAAAAAGGTATACAGATTTAATAGAATTCCAGTCAAAATATCGACATCATTCCTCACGGAGCTAAAAAGTACAATCCTAAAATTCATATGGAACAGAAGAGATTCAGAATAGTCAAAACAATCTTGGGCTGTAAGAGGAAATCAGAAAACATCAGAATTTCAGACTTCAAGCTATATTACAAAGCTACAGTGATACAAATGGCATGCTACTGGCACAAAAACATGCATGTGGCCCCACAGAACAGAATAGAAGTTGCAAAAACAGCCCCAGGCACATTCATTCATCTGATCTCTGACAAGGGGCCCAAAATATATGCTTGAAGGAAGCTTCTTTAACAAATGGTGCTGGGAAAACTGCCTATCCACAGGCAAAAGATTGAATTGAGACTCACCTCTCATAATGTGCTAAATTAAAATCAAAATTGGTCTAAGATCTAAATGTTAAAGCAGAAAAAACCTGCTGGAAGAAAAAGTTAGTAAAACAGTTAAAGATATAGATGCAGGTAAGGACATTCTGAACAGGACCCTATCTTCAAAAGAAATAGTACCAAGGATCAACAAACAGAATCATATCAAATTAAAAAGCTTCTGCACAGCACTGAAAACAATGAATGGAGTGAGAAGACAGCCTACAGAATGGAAAAATATTTTACCAGTTGTTCCTTGGACAGAGGACTAACATGTAGAATACACAAAGAAATTTGACCCCACAAAACATAAGATCCAATCAAAAATGGACATCTGAAATAAATAGACTTCTCAGAAGTATAAATGGCCAATAAATACATGAGAAAAGTTCAACATCTTTGGCCATTAGATAAATGTAAATGAACACAACACTGAGTCTCCATCTTACTCCAGATAGAGTGACTATGATTGAGAAATCAAATCGAAACAAATGCTGGTGGGGCTTCACATAAGAAAGAGCCCACCTACATCACAGGACTGCAACCTAGTACAACCTGCACTCCTGTAATCCCAGCACTAGGGAGGTTGAGGCAGGAGGATCACTGTGAGTTCAAGACTAGCCTGGGCTATGAAGTGAATTCAAGGCCAGCCTGAACTGGATAGTGAGAGCCTGTCTCAAAATGACAAAAAAAAAAAAAAAAAAAAGGTACATTTAGTAAATGGGCAAGGGAGGGATGGGCAAAAGTTGGTTCAAGGATCCTCAGTTACAACCAGGAGAAATAAGCTCTGGTATATATTGAATAGAATGAATATAGATAATGCAAATATACTGAATACTGCAAAACAGCTAAGAGAAATGATCAACACATTTTGTTTGCAACACAATGAAATGGTCAGTATTTACTCTGGTTTAAACATCACACAATGTACACTTGTATCAAAACATCACATGTTCTATACATATGTTTGATTAGGATATGTAAATAAATGCATAATCTATTTGAAGTTTCCTTCTAAATAATTTGACTATTAATTATCATTTTCTTTTTCTCTGTGCTCCATAAGCTGCCCCAATCTTTCTCTTATCACAAGGGTTGCTTTGGTTTCCTAATTCACTTTCCTGCTTGGGCCCTTGGGGTTCCTTACTGTACACTCAGAGGAACAGTCTGAGCAGCCCTGTTAAAATATTCCACAGTTGCCCCACAGGATTCATAGGCCTAGGTGCTCTTGTTAATGCCTCATTGGTCCTTCTTTCTCCTCCCATAGCCCCACTGACTTTGTACCCTTCTACTTTCACATGAGTCCAGTATGCCCAGGCAGCAGTAGGCTCTGTTCCGTTACTTGATGTCCTGCTTCAGTCCGGTTCTTCGTACTTGCTGTTGCTCTGGCTAGAAGACTGTGTGCAAGGACATGGTCAAAGCTAGTTCTCTGGCTTCCTTCAGATTCTTACTCAAAAGCGCCGTTCTCAGTTCTGCGCACTCTGTCTTACCCTTCAGTTCTCACACAGGAGTACAGCTTTGACAACTTATATCACCCCTCACTTCTGCATTTTTTTTCCACCTAGCATTTGTTTCTATTTCATGTGAAGCATACATAGTATGTTATGATTATTTTCACTATCTGACTCCACTCTCTAAGAAAATGCTCAGAGAGCAGAGCTTTTGTTAGTATAGTCATTAGCATGGCCTCAATAACTAGAACAATGTCTAATATGGATATTCATTGATATCAAATGAGTGAAAAAAAAGAACAATAATAATTCCTTGCTATCCACACCTGTAAATATTTTAATGAGAGTTTCAATAATGTGCATTTCCTAAATTAAGCCAATGCAATCTTAGTAAAAATACATTAATCGTGTTTATCAGAAAAGTCTGAGGAGGTCTTTTGTTAAACTACATGGCTATGGTAAAAGGCAGATTATATCAAAAATTAGCTCTTGTGAATGTTTTAATAAATTACATTTTTTTATTGTATGTAAGTATAAAAATAGCCCAGTGATTTAAAATGTAGTATGTTAATAGAAAATTCAAGGGAACAAAATCTAACATCTCAGGAGACAATTGTCATTGGCAGTTCTCAGTTTGACAATGTGAATTGTCATCTGCATTTCTCAGGAGAAGAGAGGCATGTTATACAAAGGGGGTCAAACGGGGGAGCATCAAGTTTAATAATGAGACGAATGAAGAGAGATCAACTGTAGAAAAAGAATCTTAGGTTCTGTGGAAATGAATGGCAAACTTGGCTTGTTAGAATAATTTCAGCAAGTTGTAACACAAGGGTTTATGGATGGTTCTTTAGTACCTGGCCAAGCAGTGAGTAGGGCAGTTGGATACTGGTCTGAGTAGAGATGCTGCTAGGGGAGGTAACTGGAAATGTGGACTCTTGATTGATTAGTCGATTTTCATTTTAAGGGTACACTTTTGGGAGAACTCTTGGCATGGAGAGCAAGGCAGGCAAAAGGCTGGGGTAGAGAAATAGGACATATTATTATTGTGCCCAGAATGAGACTTGGGTTGCATATGGACTCTGGGAAGATGTTAACCATTAAGATAAACATTAAGTTTACAGATGCTAGAAATATGGTTAGTGTACCCAGTTAATTGGCCACTTAGCACAGTATTATGTAAGAGATGTAAATTCTTCATGATTTGGGAGAAATTGTCAACTTATTCCAGCTCATGCAATGATCCAGGTGACTGACAAAATTTATGTACATAAATTATAACACGTTAGTGAACAACAGGAGATCCAAATTTAAATTTTCAAAGCTATTTCTCACATCATATATCATTTCACAAACTTTTAAGACCTGCTTCCCACTTTCTATCTCCACTTCATCCAGGAGAGAAACAAGGTACAGAATCGGTTTTCCATTGCCCACCCAACAGGCAAACAGTTGTTTGTGTGAGGTGTACCATATAACTCCTTTGCTTCCGGCAGTTTAATCCTGCACACTGTGTAACTAAACAAATAAATAAGAAACTGTTTCCTATTCACAAACTTGTGTAAATCTGAGTTAAACACAGATGTCAATAATTGAAAAAATCATGGGTTTTATTATTATTAATTTTTTGTTTCTTTTCGACATTTACAAGGTCCTGGATAGAACTTAGAAACCTAGAGATTATTCAATAGCTAAATGGTAGGAATGAACCTGTGACAATTTTACATATGGATTAATGCATTTCAGTGCAGTCAGAGAAGTTACTTGCTCTCCCTAAGAACTTGCCTTCCAGTAGACAAGCAAATGCCTGTTGTTGTGCACAGCATCTTCTGGAGTCCTTATTTTAATAATAACAATGCACTCGTATTCTCCTGTGCTTTGTTGTTGTTGTCGAAGTGAATTGAACATTACAAGGAAAGCTTCATTCATGTATCTTATTTGAGAGGCTGTTACATAGATCTCCTCGGCTTTCCTTCCTCCCTTTTTTGTGTTCAGCAGAGAAACCAACATTGGGATGTGGGAAACAGAGATTGTGTCAATCTAATTTTTAAATCAAATGTACCCATTTACATATCTATGCATAATATTATAAAAAAGTTAAATGTTCTCCTAACCTCTGAGAATCATCCAGAGTATACACTAATGTGACTTTTTCTTTAGCCATAAAACAAAATTCCAAGAGAGACACAGCAGACATTAAATATTCTGATGCAAGTGACGGTGACAGGTTAAACCTCTCCACTGGGTTGAGTTTACTGATTGAAGCGTCTGGTCTCAATTGCATGGTCCTCTGTTGTACTTTCCTCGGGTGACATAAGGAAACTTCTCTTGCTGACAAGAGATGAAACATTTCTGCCAGCTGAGGTGACATTGTGTTCACTCTATAATGATACAAGGCCCTGAGGTCCTCTAGCAAGAAAGATAACAAAGAAATCCTCATTAGCTAACTGAGGAAGAATGAAGGTCATCCCTCAGAGAGAATGTCATGGTTTCACGTCACCTAGAACATTTGTTCTTCATTAATTTTGTAAACCCAAGCTGGGCTATCATCTAGTAGCATTTTAATATTCTGTCCTCTGTCAGAAATAATGGTGAGGGTGTTTGCTTCTCTGTAATGTGCTTAAAAGACATTTTATGATCATTTGCCTTCATATAAATTAATTTAAATAATGCTTGAGGATGCAATCTGATTAGATTTAATATTGGTAATAACAGCTTGGATTTCTCAGATAAAATAAATGAGGGTTGCAGGCATCTACACTAAAGACCTCATTTATACCCAATCATAACACTACTATCATTCTTAGTGATGAAATTGTGTAAAATACTAGGTTAGTTATGGACTGATGTAAAAAGTGCTTTTTTTTTTTAATACGAAGAGACTGCTACAGTGAAAACAGCGAGATTGTTGAATCAGTTATTTGGTAAATGCACATTTACACTCTAGAATTTCTCATTATAGGTATAAAGCAGTGAAAGCACACATAAGGTATTGCAAAATTGGACTTTATAAAGGTGTCTAATGTTGCTTTTGTCATGATTATTTGATAGTTTATGTCATGAGATATCCCTCACTTCTACAAAGTGAGATAATTATCATTGGCAATGATACACTTTGAGGTTTTTAATAGAAAATATAGGACTTACTCAATAAAAATAAACATATTGAATAAATGTTTCTTTTAATGGAAATATATACTTTTAACAATATATTTTTATTTCAACAGTATATACAGTTATTCTTTTCAAATAATCTTATTAAACAGGTCTATAGTGTGAGTCATGGCACTTTGTACCAAATATGCTAAGTATCAGAAAAGAGACAAATAAATGCAAATTAACTATTGTGAAGCCATGTATAAGAAGAATTATGTACAGTTGTTTAGTTACTATCATAAAATTTAATTCATTAATCTAGTTGTACTAAATATTTAAGACAGAAGACAAATAACAATTCTAATAACATTTCATATGTACATGCATAGTGAAGGTCCATAGTATATTATTATGTTGTAGAAGCACCTTAGTAATGTTTTAGAGAAACTAAAGAGGGTCTGAAAATGGAAAATAACATAATTATAACAGCTTGAAGTATAATAGAACTTGGGCAAAATTATGGGAATAAAGAACAGCAAAAAATCTCTGGCTGTCTCTTTAAGAATATATGTGTCTAACAGTGTAAATTCTATTAATCTAATTATATAAAAATAAAATCATACAAAGCTTATGTGAAATTGATCTCAGGTGCAAAATCCAAAATAATAGAAAGTACATCAAGAATCATATTTTTGTTCCAGCATCCAAATTATGTTGCTACTAATAACCATAATCACTGGCAATTGAATAGAAATTCATTGTCAATAGCTTTTAGGTTTTATGCAGTATTTACATTACATAAAAGTGCCCCAAAAGTACATCTGCTTATAAAATATTAGTGTCCACAATGAAAGGGAGATAATTATATTTACCTACACGTGAAAATACTTTCTGTATACACATATGTGCATATATGTAAATATATATACATGCATAAATATGTGTACACATACTAGTCATTTGCAGGAAGATAGATTTCAGAATGTTGAAGTTGTTATCATATTTACTGTAGTGCTTTCTCAAATAATGATTTAGAGGAAAATTAACTTTATCCATTTTTCTGCATTACACTGATGTGAAACACTTAGCCCCGCTTACCTGCTCCACAAAGTCAAGGCCAAACCCTGAGGCGCAGTTTTCACTCATATATTAGGCGGCATGGGCTGATAAAAGTCAGTGAAAAAACATCCATCTGCTGTAGTTTCCCCCTGAATTCCACTTGCCTGTGATGCTATTTGCAAGTCAATGGCAAAGTCAGATTCATTTCTCTTTTCTGTGTCATTTGCTAGAATATTTTGGTTGACAGATAAGTAGAGATAGAATGTGATACTGTGTGGTAAAACTGGTCCTTTCCTTTCATCCTGTTATTTGAGAATTCACTTAAAAGTGATTAGTTTCATCAATTTAATATGCAGTTGCCTGATTTTATAATGGAAAACCATACAGAATTATTGATGAAACCAAAATCAAACCAAAACCTTATTCTACCATTATTATTATCCAGTCTTATGATAAAGTATTTTAGTCTAAGAAATATTTGAACTAAAACCATACATGTTTACATTAATTTATATATTCCTCATTCTTACTTTATCATTATTATCATATAATTAAAAATGAACATGAATGCTACAACATAATTTTACCTTGTGATTTATTCTAATCTTTATCTCTGGAGAGGAGACACTTTGGGCCAAGTTTTTTTCTGGTATTAAGATAGCAATCTTTTTCTACTTTCCTTGTTCTCTCCCTCTGGAAATTTAATTTGTATGGAAAACAAAACATGCTATATAAAATCATGGCATAAAATTTCATTTTCTTTATCACATTTCTCTGTTTTTACTATTCTCACTACTAGCATTCCTTATTTCAGAGCAAGCTTGAGGACAAGGCTTCCCACCATAGGTATTTATGAATGAAAATATCCTTCTTTTAGCTACCAAAAATCACTTCTCCTCAACATAGAATTTTAAACCACATTCCTGCATCTCTCGCCCCGTCCTCCATTCCTGCTCCTCTGCTTCTGTCTCTCAGGTGTACAACTGCATAAAATTGGAATCGTATACATTTGTCTGTGTTTCTTAGGAAAACCAGCAGCACAGGACCCAGTTAGTTGCCTGGCTCAGTTTACTGATCTTTTCAAGTCATTTTTCTTGCATGGAGTGTTCATTCTTTTCTTGGACAGGCATAGAACCCACACAGAACAGGAACTCAGATATCTTCTTGCTACCATTTCTATGTATATTCCAAGTCAGTTGGTCATATGTTTCCATTTTAATTCTAAAATGCCTGTTCTACCATTTCTAAGGTTTTTAAAATTATGTTTTATTCTCTTTGATGGTTTGATCCATCTTCCATTCTTACATCTGGTGATCGGAGCAACTTTGTTGAAGACGACGATATGTGATGTAATAACCAAAGTTAATTCCTATGGTTTTGTTTTGAAAACCGGTATCATTTTTACTGTTTTTGTGTTGTTTGTGTTTGTCTATGTTGCTATTTGGTTGCTTTTTCTTTCTAACCAAATGCCTGTTCTACACACTTCTGATAATGTATTGGAATTCCATATAATGTATCGGAATTTTTCACTCATAGATTTTTCCCAAAGAAAATGCATATAACTTAATGTCTCATTCAACTTTCTGTGTATCACAAATCCCATGAAATAGCTTTCCTATCCTCATTCCATGATACACACTGAGAAAACCAGTAGGTATTTGAATCATCCACAGCTATTGTTTTCCTGAATTTCTACTGCTATAATGTTCACAACAAAATATTTTTTCCACTGGTTTTAGTGCACTAGTTTCTCTTATTTTATTACAACTTTTGCGACTTAATTTTTTATTGCTTTTCTGAATATATTTTTCTGCTTGATCCTCTTAGTACTCATTATTCATTTTCATTTCTCCTGTCTTAAAATTTATCATTTGACAGAAGAATTTTAAATTTTATTCAGTGCTGTAAAGGAAGTGCTCTTTTGATCATCTTATTATTAATTTTCCAATACGTATGTAAAGCATATTTTGACTGATTCCAAAGTGTACAAAATTTGGTGGATTTTTTTTCACATGAAAATGTGTTTCATTTTCTAGATGTAAACATTCTATATTTACATAGAATACACACATACACACACACGCACACACACACACACACACACACACACACACACAAACCACAACAGCACCACTAAGGGAGGGTGGCTGCCATTTTTGATGGTTAGCTGGGTGTCTCTTTTTCTGTTCTTCTTCCTGTTCTCTTTCTCTTTTGGCCATTTTTCTGTCTTTAGTTGAGGCAATAATTATAAATAATGACATGGTAAATGACATTTTTCTTTAAAATGGGCTGCTCAAAGTGTGTGGCATGGAAAATTAGCATAGTAATGCTTGGGAGCTTATCAGAAATACAGAATGCCAGAGGACATTCCAGGTCCACTGAGTAAAATTCTCTATTTGAACAGGTTGACCATGATATCTTTTGTACATTGAAATTTGAGAAATATTGATCAAAAATAATCCATTGGTTCAAGAGGGCTACAAGTAAAACAGAGGGCCAGTGTAATACTATTTTTAAATATGTCTGCCTGTACTCCAGCCTCAATAGCTACCCTGTAAACCTGAAAAATACAAATGAACTTTTCTCAATGCCACATACAGGCTCTTCTGCACACAGACACTCAGTGACATTTTTGTTCAAAGAAGTTTATGTAATTATACAAGAAAAGGCGTTACCTTTGAGGCAAGCGCTGTGCTAGATTGTTGTAATATAACTCCCAATGTACAGATTTTCAGGAGGAAACCAGAAGATGGAGTAAGAGAAATGCAAAAGATCATCTGATGATCACAATGCAGTGTGACTCTGTACCAGTAGTTGTGGAGTTGGGGTTACGAAAATGGCAGGAGGACAGAGGAAAGGTAACACACTCTTCACTTAGAGTGTGAAGGAAAGCTTCCAAAAGTGATGACTTACTAAGACCCGTGAGCGGAAGTAAGCATGCAGGAGTGAGACTGTTCTAAAAAGAGGAGACAGGATATGTATCTGCCCACGGGTAAGAGAGCTCTGTTCCAGATTTTCGGTCATGGCAGTACGGACAGTGCTTTAGTCAAATTTAGCCCAGCTCTTAGAGAATGCAAATCTTACTACCAATACCTATATATGGCAAAACTTTATCCCTTAAATATCTCATATGTATAAATATGTATAAACAAGATACTACTTTTTACTGTGCAGATATTATAAAAATATACAAGCATCTGTGATAGAATTTAAACCAAACTCTTTAAAATCAGATTGTGTAAGTTCTGGTTAAAGACAGATACCTGTGTTTGTTAAATCACATTCTTTAAAACATCAAAAATATAAAATATCACATATACTCTTTGGTGAACATTTTACAGTGAAAGAATTGAACCAGAATCTTCTTCTTACTCATTGATATTTTAAGCGTAAAATATTTAATTTTGTGCCAGCTTCATTTTGGTTTCTTCAAGTCAGGGTACATTTTTGTCACTGAAGAGAAAAGAATGACCCCTATTCTCTCAGAGCTTTTTCTCTTTTTCTCTATTCCCTTCTCGAGAGTCCTTGACCTAGCTGGCATTTTAATGCTTTATTTCTTCACTCACCTAAATCTTATTCCCTTGTTACAACTTTCTTTGTCAATATAACAGACAAACAGAACTGATCCAATAAAAGCGGAAGAATTTCCCCCGGGGATGGAGTTTGAAATTTGTTTCCTATCAAAATTCAAAATTTCTTAGTTGTTGAAGTGGAAACTAACAAGTAGTGTAACTTTGAGAATGAAATCACCTCCTGAAACTTTTTTGAAATTGGAAGACAATTTACATTGGCAGAGCTGTTCAAGTTATCTGTTATTATGTGTTATCTTCCTCCATAAATATCTAGTTATTTTTAGTTAATGAATTAATGAGCTGCTCCTTGAAATATGATAATTAACTACCATTTGACTGATAGAAGAAGCAAATTCTCTGATGGGGAAATGAGAGGCTTTCAGGAATTCTAATCTCTCATGCAAAGCATATTTGAGGTAAATATTACTACCCTGCACCGTCTCCCTTGTTAGAGAAAACTGTTTTCAGTTCCATCAATCTCAGTCTATTTATTTAGAAATTACTGAGTTATTAGAGCTGCTGTCTGGTCTCTGGTGTTTAATTTTCACTCGGCATCACATTCAGAAATCCTGGCTGCTGACGAAGTGCTGTGCGGTTTCATTTCTGCCTCTTCCAGTCCTATAAAATGAATCTTGCTGTGAAAAATGAAGATTAATGGGCTTCATAATGACTCTCCACTGCTGAAGGCAATCTGAATAAAGAAGAGAGAGGAAGAGAGTGTGTGTGTGTATGTGTGTGTGTAAAGAGAATGAGACAAGGAAAATAACACACATAAAAAAAAACTATAGATTACTTTGAATAAAAATAAACTTTGATGGTATCATGGTTTCTCCAAAAGATAATTGGACCTTCTTTAACAGCCCAAATGTCCATTGTTTCTCTATATACTGAAAGGTGTGACTAAAACAAATGTTTATACACCCACATCCATAGCAGCATTGTACATACACTATTGGACAATCCTAATGTTTACCAGTGGATCAATGAATAAAAAAATTGATAAGAAATCAAATAGAATATTATTGAGCTTTTACAAAAGGAAATTTTGTTACACGCTATAACACAAACGAACACTGAAGACATTACATCAATGAAATAAGCCAGTCACAAAGGATAAACATTGTATGATTTCACTTATATACAGTTCCCTGGAGTAGTTAAAGAAATAGGATGATAATAGCCAAAAAAATAGCATGGGAATCATTAGGGGCTAAGAGGAAAGAGACTGGGAAATTATCGTTAATAGGTACAAACTTTTAATCTTGCAAGATGGTTAGTGATACTGATTGCACAATATGATGGGAGTTTATGCATCTGAATTGTATGTATGAAGTTGTTAAAATGATGTTTTATTTCATTCATATTTTCCTACAAAAATTAAAAAAGGAATAAGCCATGATCCTAGTGACTCAATTCACAAATGAACTAACTGCTTATTATGAGTGGTACACTTTAACATAAAAAACTAACTTTTCCAAACATTTGTTTCTTTTTCAAGCTGTTTATGTTTTTTCCAAATCCCCTAAAGCATGTAATGTTTACAGATGATTTTATGGATGCTCTCAGTGGAGTATGAACTCTGAATATCCCATGTACATCAGCCCTCTTGAGATCAGACAATCATGTTCTTTTATTTTAAGTAAATGTTACAGATTACTGATTTTTCTAAAAAAATGCAGTTTTAGGCTCTGGGCAACAAAATATTAACACAGCTACCAACTGTATGTCAAAGGAGAAGCACAGATCACACACAGAATTCATGAATAGGGTACAACCTTGTATTAGTTATCATTCTCTAGAGAACACAAATAATACAACTATATGTATAATTATGCAGAGATATTTTTTATGTACAGTTCATGGATCAGAGGCAAATGTCTCTCCGCAGCATCAGAGACTAGAGATTCACAATGGTCCTCTGCGGGCTCAGAGACAGGAGAATCCAAAACGGCCATCTGAGCCAAGAGAGTCACAGGACCCGGTAGCTGCTTAGCACAAGAGAACACACCACAGAACACAAGGATCAGGATGCAGGACCACTCCAAAGCAGAAGAAACAGAAGCTCACTATAGAGCTGTAGGTGTAAGTCTGGATTGCATGGCTGCAGAAAGTGGAGAGTGAGGTTCAAAAGCAATGCCAAAGGCTGGAGCCCTTACAAAATGAGGACACTTCCTTCTGTTCATTTTAATCTCACAGAAGCTACAAGCCTATTAGCTGGTGCCAGCCATGCTTGGGTGGGGCTTTCCGCTTCATTTACCTGGCCTACATTTACTCATCCACAGAAACAGCCCAAACTGTGTTCCACTAATCTGCTCGGCTCATCTGCTCAAGTGGACGTGCCCTGATTAGGGTTCACAATCCACCCCTCGTCAACTTGACAATCACATACTTAACCTTCAAATACAATAGAGAGTTCATAATTATACTCAATACAATAAAACTTTCTGGGAAACAAAGAGAGTATGTGCTTAATTCCCTCCCCAGTTTAGAAGGTAGAGTTGTTCTTTGGGTGATGCTTACTCTCCTCCTGACATGCCATAAACTAAATATTATAAGGTAATTATCTTATAAACTGAAAACAAGACATGTTTAACATATGGATATGCCATATATGTAAATATGTACAATGAGAAAGACTGAGAACAATTACAATCCTAATTTCTGTTACTGACTACATGGTTGTAGTTGGTATTATGACTACCTTCTTCTACAATCTATGCTGAATTTTGTTGGCCTTCAGTGAACACCTCAGCAGATCTTGGTTCTTTATCTAATAAGTAGGGTAACCTATACCATCAGTCTTCAAGCTTCTGTGACAGTTGTCATCTTGGCTGGATTGAGTTGTCATAGTTTTTGTCAATGTTAATAACAAGGCATGGTAATCTTATGAGACACCTTATGAGATATCCTGGATTCCAAGCATATTATTCTTTACCTCCATGTGGAGGAGTCATCCTATTAATTTTTTTTTAGTCTAGATCAAGTACCCCTGCCTATACTATAACTTCCTTTGTAGTATATTAACTTCAGGACTGAGTCTAAAATGACTAATTGAGATGCTTAGTTTCCTGTTCAATAGGTTATTATTTTACCTCCTGGTAGATGCCTTCTTGCCCTCTAGAGCTAAGTCTCTAACCATCAGAGCATAAGGTTTTGGTAGCAGGAAGCAAAATTGTTCCTAGGGAGTCACTAGGCATAATGGTGAGTGGTTCCATTCCCATTTCCAGCCTTTGAATCCTGAATCCATCAATTCTGACTGTGAAAGAAAAAGTGCCATAGAATGGAGGCTGGTTTAGAGCACACGGTTTTCCGGACAACTTTGCCCCTAACTCCTCAAGGTTTTCCTTAAATGCATCTTCAAAGGACCATTTCTCCTTTCTATCATTCCACCTGCTTCAGGATGGTGAGGAATATGATAAGGTCAAGGAAATTCAGGAGCATGTGCCTGGTGCTCCGTTTCTTTTGCTGCGAAGAACGCTCTCTGGACCTGTTGCAGAACTTTCTCTTGTCCTGGTTCCCGGGTCTAGAGAACGGATGTATCTCTGAGATGCAGAAGTAAAGATGTATTGTCGATCGTTCTAGCTAAAGCAAACTGCTCCTGATAAGCCTTACGGATAGGCATAGAGAAAATGGCACTTGTCAAACCAATAGCTGCATACAAAGTACCAGGAGATGTGTTCATCTGCTGAATCAGGGAAACTAAAACTGGTGTAGTGAGTACAACTGCAGTTACAATTTGAATAAGTGTACAATAACGCATGATAGTTATCCAAGGTTCAGCCATCTTCTGCACACGACAAGGAGGGGAGTTCAATTGGATATGGTGAGAACCATCTCCCCTTCATCTTTAAGTTCCTTCATGATGGAGCCAACACCTGTGACATCACCAGGGATGCGATGTTCTCTTTGATTTACTATTTTCCTGGGTAGAAACAACTTTAGTGGCTTCAGGGCAGTCATTCCTAGCATAATGGCCCTTATGTCACAGAAGAAGGAACCAGTGTGGGGGTTCTGTGAAGTGCTATTTATATCTCCCCTAATTACACATTCTGGAACTGGGAAAATGATGTCGGGATGGATTCAGGGACTTTCTAGACCTACTGTGATTTGAACTGTGACTAAAACACGGCTGAACACTTTACCTTCATATGCCTCCACTCTTACTAAAGCACCACTGTGATGTTCATGTATATCGAGAGCTCAGGGTTTCCCTTTAGCACTGGTCCGGAGATGCTAAGAGCACTATTCGGCACCATTATATTTCCTACTCTTCCACAAACATTCAAAATTATTGTGTATACAGTCACTAAATGTCTTGCATCTTGAAAGTGGCAAATTGGGATAACCAAGTGGATCTATGTTGTGCGTTACTTTACAGTATCCAAACCACAGACTATAAGTATTGTCTTTAATGCCAGAAGGAGACACCATAGCACCACGGACTCATTAAATGAGACAGGTAACTCTAGGAACTACTAAGCTGATTAGAGAAATTCATCATTACTATTCCGTTTCTCTAGTACCATTCCCAGTACCAAAATTTGTATTAGTTATGGTTCTCTATGGGAACAACATCAATAGAATACACACACACACACACACACACACACACACACACACACACACACACAGAGGAATATATTAACTAGGCTAATGAGATCAGAGGCCACAGAATCCGCAGTGATTGTCAACAGTATTACAGGTGTGAAAGCTCACAATGGCCCTCTATGAGATCAGAGCCAGAAGAATCCACAGTGGGCATCAGCATGCTAAAGAGCCAGGGCATCCAGCAACTGCTCAGGTCAAAGTGATAGAAATCACAGCACAAGAGGGATCACAGATGTAACACCAACTTAAAGTTGAAGGTCTGAAATCTCACTGCAGAATTACTGGTGTAATTCTGTACTGGAAAGCTGAAGAAGCAGGACGTTAATGTCCAAAAGCAACAGCCCAAACTGGAGATCCATCAAAACGGTGATCCTTTTTTCTCTCGCCTTTTATTCTGTTCAGTCTAATGGCTGCAGACATTTCTATATGGGATACGTCGTTCCTCCTCTATTTTCTGGCCTGTCGGTCATCCACAGAGACACTCAGAACTATGCTGTACTACTCATCTGCAAGTACACCAGTCCATTCAAGTGGACATGCTGGTATTAATAGCAACAACCGTGCAAACTATGAATTTCCAATTATTTTCATTGCACTGCTCATATCGGGGGTCATTGCCCAATTCCTTTTGCAAATATCACCTTCAACTGTATACTTGGAGATTGTGCTTCAGATCTAAGTTATCCTCCAAAAATCTGATGTAATTAGAGGTGGGCCTTGCAGAAGGGAACTGGATCATTCGGCCACTGTATGCATCAGTGAATTAGCCCGTTATTTAGTTTTAAGATCAATGTACTAGCAGGAGGCAGAGTGTGGTAGGAGGAGGCTATTCATAGAAAGCATAATCTGGGAGGTTGTATTCATTTTCCCCAGTTCTCCTTTCATTCTCTGTTTCTTGGCCACTTGTGCTTTCCACTTTCGTCTGTCAGGCCCTTCCACCATGCAGTTTCTGCCTTGGATCCAGCCCAACATGGACTGGTCCCCCTGAAACTGTGAGCAAAACCTCTCCTTCAAGTTGTGGTGTTTTGAATATTGTGTTCTAGTGATTAGGAAGCTCATTAAAACAATAAGGATGGTGAACTTCCACTGAGTTTTCACATTCATCTTTTTGGAGGCAGATAAGGGTAATCCACACAAAGTCGTAAATACTTGTGCATAATTTTCCCCACATCCAGGAGTTACAATCTTATGAGTTATTTATGCAGATCCTAATACTCTTACCCTTTGGTTTTGAAAGCAGGAAATTAACTAAAATGTAGAAGGTATAATGATTATGTAATGAAAAATGTAGAATTTTATCTTCTGTTTTGTTGGAAACTATATGTATATATATATACATATACATATATAAATATACACATACACACACACACATATATATACTGTGTGTGCTATTAATAATTGAACGTATATTTGATTATTAAAAATATTCATATTTAATATATTTAATATTCTTAGTAAATATTACATATGATTGGAATTAAATTTTATCACTAGCTTCTGTTGGATTAAGCACCAAACTGTCTTTGGTACTGGGAACTGAACTCAGGACCTCACACTTGCCAGGCAGGCACTGTGCTGCTGAGCTATATCCCCAGCCCTAAGCAATAAACTTTTAATCACAATCATTTAAAGTATCAAGAATGTCCACTCTGAATAACTGTTAACAAGTTGCCCATAGTCCAAGTTCCTTTCAGTCCTTCCAGATTCCAGAAATTGTTACACACCATTGCTCTTTGCTTAATAGCATGACATCTCCGACACGCTTCAATCTGACTCTGCTGTAGGTAGTCATTGATCCAGTAGCTCCTGCCATCTTCATGAAACAAACTTAGTGTAGCCTACCACCTCCTTTCTTTCAATTTGCTTTAAAACTTTTAAGAAATGTCTAGTGCTTTGGTTTAACAGAAATCTTACAAGTATTAACGTGTATGGTAGTGAGCAGGAAATAGTAAAGAAATTTTCACAGTCTCAGTGAACTACACATATAAGGAAGGCACTCTCACAGACCCTGTTCAACAAACCAAAATAGCTTTATTGACAGTTATTTTTTCAGTGTGGGACTTTTAAAAAATAACTGATATTTGAATGAATGAGATATGCCAGGAACAGTCTAAAACTTCTATGAACCTCATGTAGAAGAAGACCAAAGATAATTTTAGGATGTACGTAGGTATGTATGCCATTAAGCTAAATGTAATCAAGTAAAAAAAGTCCATTTTCTCTTTTTTTTTTTTTTTTTTTTGGCGGTACTGGGGATCGAACTCAGGACGCTGCGCTTGCTAGGCAGGCGCTTATTCCACTGAGCTATATCCCCAGCCCTAAAAAAGTCCATTTTCATAATGTTGATAATGACTGATCCTAAGCAAAAGTAATAATTTGATGCCAGCCTGTCTTTATCCTATGTACTTTTTTAAGAAATCTTCCACTTTCACACAGCCAGCCAGCACCATAAGCATGAGATAATAGATTTAGATGAATTTTAATAATGCCAATTCTTTGGAGGAGTGTGTACTTTTACTATTCAGTGACACAAATATTCCCTCCACAGTGGTGAGAGGAAGGTTCCTACACAAATAAATAAAAGGGACATATGAATATTCAATAAAAAGAGTAATACAAATTAAAGGGTAATATCCCAAATATTCAAAATGTCAAAACCAAGGAAGTGGCACAGAGATGTCTAAAGTCAGTGAAGCATTTTATTAGAAAATAACAGGCTTAACAATTTATGACCATCTGGGTTTATTAAAAATTCGTTCCAACATTGTGTAAGGCATTGTTGATCCAACATGTATTACTGTATAGCGACACACATAATGCTCATGATACTCATGATACTGACCCAGAGAAGCATGTAACTGGTCAGGGAAAAAGGCATCAAGCACATGATAAGTTCAGGATGGTCTTGGGCTCACTTTGTAGCCCAGGCTGGCCTTGAACACATAAAAATCCTCCTGCCTCAGCCTCCCAAGGGCTAGGATTACAGGCATGCACCACCATGCCCATCTGGAAAATAATTCAAACAAAAATAACAACACCAGTTCACAGACCCTAAAATACTTTATAGAAATTGCTCTTCTAAATAATAGCCATGTCATACCACCAAGCATGGTGGCTCACGCTTGTAATCCCAGCTCCCATGAGGTGGAGGCAGGAGGATCACTGTGAGTTCGAGGCCAGCTCTGGCTACAAAGTGAGCTCAAGGCCTGAGCTGCATAGCGAGAACCTGTCTCAGAAAAACAAAACAAAACAAAACAAACAAAGAAAAAAAAACAATAACCATGCCATAGAAACAGATGAAGTGGAAAAGAAGCAACAGTTAAGCTTCTGTTTTTTAAATATACTTCATCAACAGGACGAATGTTCCTTCTGACTTTAGGTAACCTTGCGGCCCTTTCTACCATGCAACTTTGTCATCATGAGGGTTGAAATGATGATCAAAGCAGTTGGGGGATAAGAAACTGTGCCTGTTATCTCTCACACATTCTATAAATGATAGCTAGTCCCACTGATGGGAATCGGCGGTGTGACAGTGATGGTGTCATTTTGATTGGCATGAAAGTGACATAAAATACCTGGTAGTAAGAAAAGAGAAGGAAGATGATTCTCAACAGAATAAAGTGAATCAGTGAGACCAGTGACACCACAATGAACAGTCAGGAATAGCTACAGCAGGAGATACACATGGTGGAACGTGAGATTAGAATGATAACAAGGTGGTTTTATGAATCCCCATAAAGGATTTGACTAGATTCTAGGACTCATGGGTCTGTATTTTTTTAACCTGAAAAAAACTTAAAATTATTTTGATGTCTTACATTTTCATTCTATGTTTAAGGAGCAGGAGATATACTTTCTATGGATTTGGAAATAATGCTATACTTCAAAAGCAAAATGATATGTTGCATGTCAAGTATTAAAGTTAATATGAAAAAATCACTCTTATTTTGAAAATGTATAAACAATTTTTTCTAGCAGTGAAAAGTTTTGCATCATGCATTTTTCCCTTGAATTCATATTTGTACCCATTTTCTCTATAGAATTGTTTTCTTAATAGTATATCAACCGAGAATATGGTTTGTTGGGGGACAAGGGCTCACTACGCAATTCAGGCTGGCCTTGAGCTCACCATGGGTCCCATTTTGGCCCCAAACCCACAGCAATCCTTGTGCCTAAGCCTCCTAAATGCTGGGATTAAAGGCGTATGCCACCAAATCCTGCTCAGAATATTTTTAGCTTGTCATATCATGATTCTTTATCAATTTCAAAATCTTTCTGCATTTATAAGGCATAAGTAGGATTTCCTTGTAGAATGAATTTATAACATTTTAGTATACAACATATTAAATATTTCCATTAAGAATTATTCAAACTAACTAAACATTAAGTGGGCTATATGCTTTAATAACTAAGATTTTTATACTTACTTTATATATTCATGAGTAAAATGTTACATTGGTTCAAAAATCATCCAAAGTGTGCTTTTCATAGCTATAAATCTTAAAAATATAATCACTGATATAGAGAAAGGTACAAAAATATATTATACCTTGGCATTCAATTCTAATATTTTTCTAAGTTTTATATCAAAAATCATATAATAATGCACATCAAAAATTATTTTCAATATTTTATTTGGTGAACTGGTTTGAAAACAAAATATTGGAAGCCACCTAGCTCACAAAGGTATTATTTTATCCAATCATTAGATTAATTTTCTGACACTTACAATAACATTCAACTGGACATTTGGTTGAGTACCAGGTGACAAGGTGTCATAAGTTGAGCAAGCTATGTTTTAAAGTCCAGAAATGGCACAAAGGCACATCCCCTAAATCACAGATGGCTAGATTAGTTTAGAGAGGAGCTAATAGGGATTCACTATCTGGGTCTAGCCTATGTGCACATTCTCTATGTCATTGGAAAAAACTAGGCCCTATGTGCCTATTAAAAAATACCACCTTCAAAATATTTTAGAAAAAGGCAAACTGATTGTGTTTTGTTCTTGTTTTTGTTTTCTGTCATAAAATAATTTTAGTAACATTCAAGAGAATAAATAGGGGGTAAGTTTTGTAGCAAAACATATTTCCCAGGTTTTCCAATACTCGGATGGAAATACAATCTTTTGGAAGATAAAAAGTTTGTAAAAGTATTTTAAAAACAAGATTAATGTTTAGTGTTGCAGTATGGAAGGAATAACTCTGATTACTTCAAAAGTCTTAATTAGCTGATTGATTTACGTATCAAGTCCATTAATTTAGATCAGAAATACAGAGAAACATAATGAAAGGAAAGTTGACTTGAATGTTTAATTTATGGTGCCTATGGGATATTCTGAGGATAACCAATAGACCTCTACATACTGAAGTTGGTAAAGAAGGGTTTGAAATATAAATCTATCAGTCTTATGTAAGTGATGACCAGGGACAACAGAAAATGTTCTTCAAGGAGTTTATGCAGAAAAAAAAAAAGAGCAAAATGCAAGACAAAGGTCTGGAGATTCCAATATTTAAATAAAAAAGAGTAGTAGAAGGGATTGAGGGCAGTTAAGAGTCAAAACAGGAAAATATTTTAGAATAAGAGAGTGGCCAGCAAACTCAGACTTCCTGCCACTCTTGACTCCCACACCCTCTGTGCCTCTAATTCCTGCAGAGCAAAGATGAAAAATTTGACACAACACATAGATATCCTCATGAATATGCTCTAATTTCTAATCACATGCATCAATGTACATTTACATGTGCTTTGACCTCTTAAAGACAATGACTCAAGGTTTGTTACTTTTTCTTCAGTGTAGTTTCAAATGAAATACTGCTATTCACGTGGAACAAATACCTACATTTTTAAAACTTTGCAAGAAACTGATACATATTGAATATCCACAAAATGATTTTCAGTACATGTTCATATTATTAATGTATTTAGTTACATTATATATTATTAATGTAAACATTTAGTTCAAATAACTGAAGTTTATTCTGAGTCTCTTAAAATTTTGTTGTGTTTGGGGGTGGGGGGGTTGTTTGTCTATGTGTGTTTGCAAATCCTTAAATGAAAGAGCTACCAAAACAAACACATACTAAATAGGTCTCTTCAGTGACACACTAGAGATCACTCTGTTCTGAGCCAACTTAAGCTTGGCCATGTTCATCACTAATTCTTACATAAGCAGATAATACTGTAAAATAGCATGAACAATTTCTTTTTTCTTTTTTTTCTTTTTTTTTTTTTTTTTTTTTTTTTTTTTTTTTTTTTTTTTGCAGTACTGGGAGTTGAACTCAGGATCTTGGGCTTGCCAGGCATGCACTTATTCCGCTGAGCTACATCCCCAGCCCAGCATGAAGAATTTCTATTTCAAAGCTTTCTCTGTGGCTGATATTGATGTTTAGCCCAAATTTGAGTCTTACTAGAAGCAAATATCAAAGCAGAATTACCAGGAAATGTATTATAGTTGAATGATTGTTGTTAATTCAAGGTTAAGTGAAACATTCTTTTCTGAACATTTTGATGAACGTTTTTGCCATATGAAATTGGGCATCACAAACAAAGTCGATCCTTTAGAGTCTTTTTCTATCTTACCGAGTGTATTTCTCACTTTTAGTGAGCACTGCCGAGTAGTTTAGAAATAAATTATACAGGCGACTGAACTGAACGTATAGGGAGTGCTACTTCAAAGCTGTGAATTCTTACTTATCAATATTTTTTAAGAGTCCAGAGTATTTCTTAGTTCTAGTCTTCAGATTTCCTTTTCTCCTTTGCCATCTCCATTCAAACAAGGGGTGGGAGAGACAGAGAGATCTCAAAATAAAATAAATGAGTAAAAACAGCTGTAGCTGTATCTCAGTGTGAGGGCCCTGAGTTCAATATCCAGGACTGCCAAAAAGCAAAGATACCACCAAATATTTTCCCTCGTTTCCGAGTTCAGTAGGGAATCTGACTTTGAAACCAATTATTTATCCATGTATCTTACATAACCCACAAAGGCTACATAATATAAAATAGGCTATAGAAACGAACTAGTTTCTTAATTCATGAACATATAAACTCCACATTTCCTCCCCTCAGAAAATTCTTTCCAATAAAATTTGCTATGCCACATGAGCACACTCCAATTTCAGCAGGACTAATCTGTCCATATTTCCTTCTGCTGAAGTAAAATCTATCTCTCTGACTCTTATCCAATAAAATTAATGTCTTTTTGTACTGTATTTCTCCTTCTGTGGTACAATCCCTTAGCCATCAGACAGAAAATATAGTACTATATTTTTTCTGGTGCTTCTTTTATTGAACATAACTATTCTGTCACTGTATTGAATATTCTCCTCCTCTCCCTGTTCATAGTTTCTTCTCTAGGTATTTTTTTAAACCAATGTACTTGGCCCTACATGAAACATTACAGAAGGGATCTCTGATTTTTTTTGCAGCTGTCTCTACAAGGCAGTGAACTGAAAAACTTTATCTATATAATTTTATTCAATACCTATTTGTGTTCCAGAACATATGACTGAAGTAGAAAAATGAACAATTCCCTATCTCCAAAAAGCTTGAAGTCAAGTTCATTGGTGAAAAATCAACCAAACCAATCACAGATACAAAGCAGCAGAATCAAGGATAAAACAAGGGTTTGGAGTGAGATGAAAATACATGAAAGTGACTGCTGCTTTGGTTGGTCTCTGGGATGATGCCTAGTAATAAATTCAAAGTGAGAAGTAACGGTTTTCCGTAAGAGAATGTACTGCCTTTGAGAAACCGAATGAAGTTTTGGATTGGATACCACAAGGCAAGTTCAGTAAGCAGTAAAGGTGAACAATGAATGAGTAATTAAGCCCAAACTGTGCTACACCTACTGCGGCATTTTTCTAAATACAGTAACTCTGTTAATGTGAACTAATAGTAAGTGAATTCTTGGCAGTCATACAACACCTTTCACATTCATGAATTCATATATATATCCTAGAAAAAGAACTCAATTTTATTTCATTTGAACTACCATAAAAATTGTTTGGGACACAGATGAAAAATTTTCAATTTCCAATTATCAGATTTCCCCCATCATTTCTGCCATACAAAATATGCCTAGTGCTTGATGTGTCATTATCCATATGCTATATTTACTATTCTCTGACTCAAATACTCATTTTGTTCTCAAAAAATATAACAGACTTTATCAGTTTCCTTGGAGAAGCTGAAGTTGAGATACTCTATGTCTGCCTAGTAATCTTTCTTGGTCCAGAGCTATTATGAAAAGATGTTTTATGTTCACCAAATCATAACATAGCCATCAGCTCTTTGTAACTACTGTCCTTTGTGAACCCTGTATTAGGATTTGAAAGATACTGTTCTGAAAATAATCACCTTAATTTTATACTTCTGCTGTAGTGATGTTCAGCTTTAAATATAGATCCACTCTTACGGTTTAGTCCTATTTTATACATTCAAAGGAGTAAAACCATTCAGCCTTCACGAAATCAGTGGTCTTTAAATAGTGTGTTGAATGGTATACCTTTTCTATTCATATATATTAATTTATTTTGGTTTTTCTCTAGGATATTGTCCTTGTTCTATTCCCTGTGGTGAAAGTATAGCTGGATGAAAACTGAGACAGGCAGGTGATGAATAAGTTTCTGAATTTCCAAGGAAGAATCAGCACAGGAGAGTCCATGACTGTAGCTATATTTCTATGTGTGGTTTATGGCAGAGGAAATGTTTTCCTCATTGCCTGACAATGCCTTTTCATTCAACCACTGTTAATTTCCTCAAAAAAAAAAAAAGAAAAATTTTCTCATCATACTTGTTTGTAACCCTTTGAAACGTTATAATTTAGTTTCCAGAGAACAACATTCTGATATGTACATTCATGTATATCACATAACAAAACTAAAATTCACCAATGAAAATAATCATATTGAATTCATTCTTCAAGGAAATAATGTGTATGCTTAAAGGTGTGTATGTGGAACTACGTACCTGAGGAGAAAGGAATGATGGCTTTGACTTTGCACAAGCATTAGGCTGTACTGCTTTTGTCCAGTGTCTCTAAGACATTTAAGAATAATTTAATTCCTAATTGAGTAACTTTTAAGATCATGTTTATTATGACACAAGATGCAGTAAAAAATTCAAAATGTATTTTTTCAATGTTAATGAAATAAAAAATACACAATCATGAGACTGATCTACTAAGAAACATTCTCATGAAAGATTTTTTTTTATCTTTTAACATCAAGACAAAGGAAAGAAGTTAATTGAATGTCAGAAAAGTGACAAGTTTGATCTCAACCTTGAAAGTTGTGGGGACGTAGAAAGCCAGATTTGTGCCATATGTTACAGCTCGTGACAGTGTTATGTGTCTTTACCACAACACCATCTGTGCTGCTAAACCTTAATAGGGACAGTGGCTAGAAATGGAGAAAAATAATGAACTCTTGCAACATATTTTTTTTCCTGAGCTCACATAGCTGACAATAGACACTTTATTTCAATCTGCAAGGCACCACTTAGATCTCAAATAACAACACATTGGGATGTCATTGACCTTGTCCTGCTGACTATTTATATCCTATAAGTGTTACAACTGTGTTTTAATTTTAGCAAATAAAACAAAATGTTGACGTCAAAACACTGATGTCTTCTGTTTGGACTTTTCTCTCCATTTTTGCAGTAATTCTTATAGCCACATAAAGCATGGACTCTCTATGTGATGGTAGGAATTTGGAAATAGAAAGAGTGAAACTTGATTCCTTTGGCTCTGAAGTCATCATAAAATCACGTTTATTGCTTTTATATTCCCTGGAGTGCTTATTTACCATTAAATGAGGACTTCATCCTTGGGTTTTGATATGCATTTTTTTAATCTATAAAGTTTCCTTAAGCTTAGAGTTTATATATACAGATCAAACATAATACATTGTCAAATGCAAAGTAGATGATTACCAATTGCCTCAGTCATTTTAGATGTAAATTATGATAGTTTGTGCTATCCAAAGAACCTCCCATCATTCTTCCATTAACCTCGTTACACCTAGCATACAGCTTGCACAGCCGGTAAATGAATACTTGAAATTACATCTCTTAAGAGCATATGTTTATATCTATGAAAGAAAATTGGTTTTATTTTTAACATTTACTTCTTTAGGATAAGTCTATCATTACATCAAGTATTCCCCAAAGAAAATCTAGAAATTTTAAAGTAGTAATTTTTAGCTCTAGTATTTATAGACATTGCACAGAGATGGATATAAATATTTTCTAATGGAGGACAGAAATAAAATATCTCCTGATAAAAGAGAAAGAATGAGGGAAAAAGAAGAGGAAAGGAGAAAAGGAAGGAAGGAAGACATCTCAGTTTGTGAGTGAGACGAATGGAAGAGAGGAAAACGTACGATATGGAAACCCGATTTTTAAGTTTGGAGTCATGAACCACAGAACGTTTTTCCTGTCTCATTTCATGGGGGAAAAAAAGCTTTCGCCCCTGACAAAGTAATTTCATCCGTTAATAACATGTAGGCAGATATATTTTGTTTCAGCTAACGGAAATCAATTGTCAATGCCCCTGAAAGCATCACGCTGTCTACCCATCACATGCAAATTCAGGAGGATTCATTGAGCGATGGACCCTTAAACTATCACTTTATTCCTTTCTTCTCCCTAAACAGTCTGAACACTGATTTAATTCTAATCTGTGAACTTCATTGGATTAAGAAATGTTTAGCCGATGAGAAAAGCGAGCTCCTGAACGTGTCTGGGTGGAGCACAGAGGGACGAGGCATGCCTCTGGGTACTCTGCGTGGCCCTTATGTTCCTCTCCCGCCCGGTTCCCTGCTCTGCTTCCTGGTTGCCACGAACTAAGTGTCTTTGCTCAACCACTCCCTTCTGCCATCATGTGCCTGCCTGGGAGACAGCTGACATTTTTTGTCCGATATTTCTTACTGTGGACTGAATTCCCAAATGGTAAACTAATCCGTATATCTTCTTCTTTAAATTTTGGCTGTGGAATATTGCATCTCAGTGATCAGAAAGCTGGCTAATGCAAGCACTTAATCCCTTTCCTTCTGGTATAATTCTTTCATTCCAGTTCCTTTACCCTTAACCGCACAGATTTGTCACTCAGACAGATATTTTTTACTTGTTAATCTACAATATTTTTAGCCACAACCATACTTTACCACTTTTCTTGAAAAGGAAAGTTGTTTCTTCTCATTTCTTTCATTGTTTTGATATAGAGTCTCACTGTACTGCCCAGGCTTGGTTTAAACCCCTAGAATTCTACCCAGCCTATGAAGTAATGGGACAGTAGCCAAGGGGTACCACTCTGGGCTTGTTTAACATTTTTATGCCACAACTATTCTTTACCATTTTTTTGAAACGGAACTTTGTTTCTTTTAATTTCTTTCATTTTGTTGATATAAGGTCTTACTATACTTATCTCACTTCTTATGTGAGAGAAGTATCTGACAAAAAATATCAAATTATATATTATTTTAATAGAATATGAAGACCTTTAAGTTTTAGAGCAAATGTAAATGATATTATCAATATTCAAAAGTGTTTGAGAGTCAAGAGAAGGCTGAAAACTAAAATGAGGACACCACTTTCCCACACTCACATAATGACAGAAAAAAATAGTAGCTATTAATACTTTATCGGCCTGCTGTGTGCTTAGCAGGACTGTGGGAATTTTCATGCTTACTTCTATCCTACACAAATAATAAAAATTTGGGGCATTAATACATCAATTTTATACATGAGGAAATAGATGTAATTATAGAAAATTGTCCTGATGTTAGATTGAAAGCAAGTGGCAAAGCCATCACTCACACCAAGGTTTATATGACAAAAGAATATATTTTTTTTATTAACTTACTGTGTTGTTATTTTTTGAGACAGGGTGTACTGTGCTAATATAGTTCAGGCAATGCTTGAGCTCACTGTGTTGGTCAGGCTGATTTCAAACATGCAGAGATCCTCCTGCCTCAGCTCCAGAGTGTTTGGATTACAGACATGTACCACTAGTGCCAGCTGAAATAACCTTCTTTGCATAAACTTTTAGACAGAAGTATTCCACATATTAAAGACCATAATTGGTGCATTTATAATCTAATCAAGAAATTCAATACCAATATATCAAAGATATTATGTCAATTTTACTTAACTTGAAGAACATAATAAAAGAAGGCAGAATGTCAATAATGGTCTATAGAATTTGAAAAGAAGGGTCAGTGGCAGTCTCTCAAATTTTTAAATTTAAATGATTTTTGGCTTGGTCATATGAAGAAACTTCACTCTACTGGACTCATAATAGAACATCTTCATTATAAAGTCATTCTATGCATTATACACACTGAACTAGTTCTTTGCATGTCATAGCCCCTTTACAAGCCAAGGATCCATCCACTCACAGTGGCCTGATTGCAACTAGTAAGTGTACATGTGCACATATACATTCAAAGACTCAATGTGAGTTTATGCGTTCGGTACTTAGTACTTATTAGCAAATAAACACAATTACATGCAGCGATTTGCACAGGGAGCCTTTTCAGTACTAAGTAGCTTTCAGCTCAGTTAAAATCTCTTCCTCCCCTTAGCTGTGAATCCCACTGGCTCTTGCTAGAAAACAGTATTAGACTGAATAGGTATATGTACTTGATGTAATTTCTATCCTTGTAAAAAGCAGTTATTGAACATCTGAAATTGCTACTTTTACTCTCTGATATGACTGTCATTTTATGGTGTGCTGTATAATTAAGTTTACTGCCACACAGAGACATTTGGTAGAGTTTCCATTTCCAACCTATGGTTTATTTTTACTCCATATGATAAATTAACAGGCTGTAAAATATAATTTTAAATCCCAGTTATTTTAAGTAAGTGTTTTACCCCTCTGTAATTTTATTATTCTGTAATAGTTAATATTAAGGTATATGATGCCTTTACATTAACCTGGATATTAAAACATAGCTATTCTCTGTTTATGGTTTTTAAAACTAAAAACAGAGATGCAATTTAAAAAATAGGTCACAAAAATTCCACCAACATAAGGAAGTCATATCAAAAATCATAAAAGTTTTAGGTCAACATGATAGCTGTCACAGATATCTTTGCATTATTTTAGAGAACCTTTTATAAAACCTTGAAGGGGTAGGAGGAGGGAAAGGAAGCCATTCTGATTAAAAGGAGAATATAACTGATATAACAGTATAGCATTTTAGGTCACAATAATGCCATATTTTATTTACTCTCTTTACCTATGTACTTTAATCTTAGTTTTGCTTTTTGTTTTGTTTTCTTTACCATTGTTGCCTGTCTTGGAATTTTATTTAAAATAGTTATTTTAAGCTTCTCCTTCTTTATCTATGTTTGAAATATCTTTCCTTTATCCTTCATTAATCAAAAAGAATGAATTCACATTGGAAGGATTAGAAGGAGAACTGTGGGAAGGGTGTCCTTTAGTTAGATAGTGTGTGGTTGTGGATATGGTAACTATACTTAGGTATCTTGTGGGTTGGCTGTTATTTTAGCCTGATGAGACTACTAACCAAATTGTAGTAGAATTCTTTTACCCACTCCCTTTTATAGATGATAGAATGTAAAATGAAAGTATTATAGTGGTCAACATCATGGTAGAATCATAAAAGAAATCTGCTTGACTTTCTGTACAAGAATGAAAGATTCTATTGCTTTTGACAAGAGTAATCATTTACAAATAACACCAGGGATATCTAATTGGCTAGACAATTCTTTCACTAAAATGTGTACCACGGCCAAAACTTGACAATTTTTATCCTTCTACTCCTTTAACGTTGGTGTTGGCTGTTTTGTCTTAGTAAAAAGAGAAAAGTAACTAAGGCAAGCACCATATTGTCTTACTGCTCTGCATCATAGGACACCAAACCACATACGTTCCCAAACTCAGTTCTCCACACAAAGGTTCTCTAGGCTTTTGGAACATGGTCAGTCTTTTGGTAAAGTCCCCATGTAGGTACCAAGGTGGGTGGAATCTTTTTATGTTATTTTCTTCTGGGTTATCATCTATTGAATTCCAGACATTCAAGTTTTGCTATTACAATTTAGCATCTTCTAAGCAATAGGTTCCCTTGTACTTATTTTGTGGACTAGTTATACTGGTACAGTATATAACTCAGTTCAACACCTGTTTTAAATCTCTTTTCTATTCTCATGCATATTAATTTTGCCTCAGCATCTATCTTGTCACCTTTGAGGACATATTTTGATGCAGTTTCCACCCAGTTCCTCTTTGCTTCTAGCTGGGCTTAGGTTTCCCTAACGTGAACCACACCACCACCTTAATTTTGCACAAATCTCATTGAATCTAATAGTGTGATCTCCAAGTTCCCCTTATGGGCCTCGTGTGCCCTTCAAGCTAAACCAGTCCAACCTGGCACAGGGGAACACTCCTAGCTAACACTCTGGATCATAACAAAGTGTTGGCCATGGGTCACACCCTCCTCCTACCTTCCACTGCCATAATCAGGATCTGCTTCCCCTGGGCTTGTGAGGCTTTCTTTCTCTTGGAACCTGTGAGTTATCAACCATATTTTCCTGAATCTGATCTGACTGCCCATTCTCTGTCGCACCTGACTCTACAAAACTGAATAAGGCACACCATCACTTCCAACTTTTCTATTTCTAAATAATATTTAAGCTCCGTCTTGAGACTATTAATTAAACAAATGGTGTATGTTAAGTCCTCTGGACAATTATGCATTATTTACCTCCTCTCTGTATTCTTCCTTTTTCTTTTTCTTTTTTTTTGGGGGGAAGGGAATTTAACTCAGGACCTGGGGCTCACCGGGTGGGTGCTGTGCCACTGAGCCCTATCCTTGGCCCCTTATTTTTCTTATATGTTGTTATTCCAGGTATTTTTTTATGACACATCTTAGTAAAAACACATTCTCTGAAGGATTCTGAATCTTTCCCAATCCAGCAAAAAGTGCCACTCCACTTTCTAAGTAGCCACTGTAATTACTTTAAACTAGTAGAACACGCTAGAATGTACTTATTTTTCAGTTTTTTCTTTTTTTACTGCGGATCAAACCCAAGGCCTTTGCACTGAACTACACCTCCAGTCCTTTTTCTCTTTTAATTTTTTTTTTTTTACTTTTTAAATTTTTTTGATTTTAAGGAAAACAGTACCAAAAAATGGTTAAATACAAACAACACAAACAGCTTCACTAAGTGACAAATTTCCCCATCTGGGCTCAAACTCATGTTCCTCCTCTGGTGGTACTGGAGGTACATATGCATGACACCACACCCACCTACATTACAACTTTATTAGGTGTGTGTCTCTTTCCCGTAAAATGAACTTAATTTTATTGCTATCTCTTCTTGGCCTCTAATCAGTGCTTGTCTCAGAGTGGGGACCAAAAGGAAACCTCACACCACATCAGTTTTAAACATATAGTGCATGGTCTGCAGCCTTATATTTTGCACTAAATTCGAATATTGATGGAAGGCAGTAAAATTATCACCTACTTATGATTTTATTACCCATAATTAAATGCAGGTCAAGTTATAGCATTTACCATTAAATTATTAGGTAATTGATAACATGATGATGAGCATTTTAATGGCATCCTACTCTATTTGATGTTAGTATGAAAGTTCATTCTTCACTAAAATAAACCTTAGCTATTCAGCTTTCCACTTACATATCTCTCTGTTTTTCTCTTGTCTTTTTTTTTTTATTGCAACAACAAAATTGTTAGGAACGCACTGGATCAAGTTTCCAGAAATGCCTCACTTCCCACCTCATTCACAAAAGCTTCTCCTTTTGGATTCTGTATCTTATTCCTCCTTTCTTTGTAAAATCATTATTTCTTTTATCCCTTGCCTCTCTCCTCAACCCTTTTATATGTCTAATCTAGATCTGTGTCTCTTAGATCGTCCTTCCAGGGAATTTCTGTCATTACAATTTTATTTTTATCATCATCTGCCGCTGATTCACTTTAAGAACCCATCTCAATGTATTAATTCACTAGTTTTTATGCCCTACTGCTTTTTAGTTCTCATAATGTCTGTGTAACATGCCGTGGCTTATTGGTTACCCAAGGTGGTATACCGAAAACTGGGGAGAAAGCACACTTCTCAGTTTTTGGCTTCAAAACCCCTTAGTAACAAGTGCTTTTCTCTGAGTATGTTCATTGAACATTTGGGAGGGAATTTTTTATGCTTTTGAAAACATGGAATTATCAGTGATAAAGTAGTAGTTGATTAATTCTGGTTTTTGTGCCAGGACTGATTTGTCTGAATAGATATTACAATGGTGACATAGCAGCCATTAAGGCCAAGACTAAAGGAAAAGAAATGAGTATGATCACAGAACTCAGACATTGAGGAATATTCCGAGGATAAATAAGTAATGATATGTTTGAGGGGTGCTTCAAAAGAGCAGTAGAAATTTCTGTCCACACAGGTATTGACCGAAGTCCATCACCAGATCACTCTTACATTAATGATCCACCCAAATTTATAAATCCATCACCTTATCAGGTGATTCTTTGTACATTCATTAAAACTTATTCTACAGAGCAGACTACAAATTTCACTTGTGACTTACAGTGTCCTTGGATAACCCCCTTGTACATCTTCACACGACTGACTTTATTAAAGGAGGATGATTGTTTGCATAATTGACTAATCACATGACAGAGATGTACTATTCTAACTCAATTAAGAGAATTTAAACTTCAAGGGGTGGTGTTTTGTTATACAAACCTCCTCCTGTTCCTGAATTATTTAAAGATATATAGTTGTATGCATTTAATGAAATTGAAATATACTCATAAAGTGAGAAAATTTAGTATTCTTTCTGGTTTCATTTTTAAAAGTGTAAACTTATCAAAGCAACACGTGTTAGGAAAGTAAATACACCCTTATACTTCTTGATACTGTTGTTGGTGATGCTTGGTTGTCTTTGCTTTCCTGCCAAAAGTACACATTATAGAAGAAAATTATTTCAAATACTCAAGCAAATGCAAATCCAGTCATAATAAGCCAGGCATGGAGGTGCAATGCTGCAATCCTAGCCTTCAGAAGCCCGAGACAGGGGCACACCAACGGAGACCATCCGAGGCTACAGAACGAGAATATGTCTCACAAATAGGAAACAATTACAAAGGTAAAAACATGAAGACTCAAGTGGGCTCCACTTAGAATGATTATTATCAAAAAGACCAAACATTGCAAATACTGATGAGGACATGGATAGAACACAACCCTTATCTTTACTGATAGGAATGTAAACTAGTACAACTGTTTCAGGAAGGATGGCGGAAGCTCGTCAAAATATTCCTAGAACTATTATATGATCCAGCATCGCACCCCTGCGTATTCGTTCAAAAGAATGGAAACAAGTATAGCACAGAGACATCTATGTTCTCTTTAGTTACTGCAGCACTATTCGTAATGGTCAAGAAATACAAACAACCATTCACTTATAAGCAGATAAAATGTAGTAGATCTACATGATGGAATACTATTCAGCATTAAGAATAAAGTATGATATCCTGTTGTTTGCAATAGCATGGATGGAATTGGATGTCTTTATGTTAGACAAATCGGGAAAATTTGTTCAAGTGCACTGTGTTGTTGTACTGTGTACTATGATGATTATAGATCAAAACTGCAAAAACAAAACTAGAATAAAGTATCTAAGGGTTTTCCTCATGAAGAAATCATGTGTTGGGAGATTTATTCTGATTAGAACATTATACAATGCATATGTGTACCAAACCATCACATGGTGTCCACAAAATACGTAAAATTTTTATGTGTTGATCAAAATAATTGAATAAAAAATTTCATCTTGTAAGTTTCTCAAGATACTTAGTTTTTGGTCAAAGAGAGGACAATCCTGTATCCCAAAACCTAAAGAGACTTTACACAGGGAAAAAAAAACTTCAAATGTTTATTCTACGCTCAGTGCATTACATGGAAGCAGGTCTCTTCATAATTATTTTTTTCTTAGGTGTCTCTGAATATTAATTAACAGTAATGTAGTATTACAAATAACATGTCAAAAACTTTAAAGGAATTGTTCCATATACTTTTGATAATAGCCATTGTTAGATAATCCAACAACTTCTACTTTAAAATGTAGTTGGAATATGTAATAATTCTAAGAAGTGAAGTTTACCTAGAAAATATTATGGGTAAAAATCATCAATCAAAAGGAAACATATCATTCCTTAACTGATTCCAATGGCAGAGATTAACTGCCAGAAAATTTGGGGAAAATATACTATTAGTTTTCTTTATTAACTTGCAAAGTAGAAGATATCTCTTCTGTTTAGTAGATGAGTTTATCCACCATTATTTTTAGCTGCATCAAGGCCAGTTGTTGGAAAGTGATGAACTGACACTGCTGTAAGAAATAACCCAGTAAAAGAGGTATTAGAAATAAAAGTTTGAAAATATTTTAACTTGAGATTGAAATATATCAAATATTGTTACCCTTCCTTATTTTAAGTGGAAAGACAAAATTAAAGAATGATGTTTTAACTAAATTTTAGGACTTAATATCTCAATACTTTTATGTTTTGTACCAGGAATCAAACACAGGACTTCGTGCCTGCCAGGCAGTCACTGTGCTGCTGAGCTATATCCCCAGCCCAGAATGGCTCAATATGCCTTTTATAATTCTTGTTGTAAGGAATTTCAGAAGTGATGCCATCACTCATTTTTCTGCTAATTATTCCAGAGTACAGAAATTTTAGCCACTAATTTTCTTCTATGAAGTTTAAATATAAGCTTCTAAGCAGTGTGGATTACAGGCTAACTTGACACTTGGGGTGACTAGCAATTGACTTGTTTTCTCTGTTCATTCAAAGTAGAAAATCAGATCCCAAATGGACATCTAACTACAGATACATAAAGGCCCTGGTATTTTTTATTTTAAAGAGAAAAGGAAACAAAATAAAATAAAAATAACCATGACAAAAACAAAGCAACACAAAAACAATAAAAATGACACAGAATTTCAAAACAGGGTACTAAGAAGTTAATAGTGGTTGTTATATTACATATTTTTGTCAACAATAAAATTACTCAGATTACTAGATGTAAGCATGCAAGAGTGATAAAATAATTAAAGAGAATAAAAAACAGAAATGATAGCGTTTCACTAACGAAGGTAGTAGGGATTTAACAATGGTTGTCATATTGCATATTGTTGTCTTCAGATTAGTTGCTCACAGTACCAGATATAATCATGCAAAATTGGTAAGAAAAGAAGTTTAAGCATTAGCTGTTCATTTTAATAAAACAATAGACATCAGCAGTACAATTGTCTAAGCTCTCCTTGTATATCCGTGTATAATTTCCTCTTCTTTCTTTTCTCCTTTCCCTCACCTGAGTCGTTCCTTCCCTTTCAGCAACTTCCTCCCCTTTCACTATATCTATTGCACCTTTCAGATTTTATCTATAAGGCCCTCTTGGTTTTGATGTTTTACTTTTGGATTTTTTTTTTTTTTTTTTTTTTTGGTACAGGAACTCAAACTCAGGACCTTGCATTTGCCAGGCAGGTGCTTGTGCCGCTGAGCTATATCCCCTGCCCTATTTTTAGATTTTAGACAGAACTAAAAAAAATACTCAATATTTAAAGTTGTTATCATGATCCAAAACAGATAAAGATTTTGGAAGATAATTTTTGAAACTTTCCAATTAATTTTTTTTATTATGTGAAATTTTAAAGAATTTGCTGAGAGTAAAATAAAAAATTCAGTAAAAGTCCCTTATCACTTACTATGCAACATACTCTTTCTAAAGTCTAACAAATCAAATGCCAACACAGAGGGCATTTTCTCTCCGTTCCAACAGGTGGACAGTTTTTCCTCCCTGTATAATTCTCTTTTAAAGAGAATTTAATACACACTAACCAAAAAGAGCAACATAGACAAAAACGAAGCAAAGCAAAAACAATAAAAACGACACAGGATTATGCATATACAAGGTAGATTCAAAACCTTACAGCATTAAAAGAATTTTGCATTCTCTCAAAAGTTCCGACTGTAACAGTTGTAGTAAAAATTGATCCTAAAATCTTTCTTACAAAATTTTTAGAACAAACATCGAAAAGAGAAGAGTATATTCATGAAGGATCATTGTATTTCACAGCCAAGTGAATCGTGTGACTATATAAAGTATTTTCAACTCTCCTGGGTTTGCCTTGTCCGTGAAACTGTTGGTGAGAGACCCAGTGGTTAATTACTCCCCTTCCTTATTATTAAAGGGGTCTGTGTGGACATCTGTGTCATAATCAGGCCTGAAATCAAAATGCTACTTCACTTCTTCGTTAGCGAATTGGTCAGTGAGCTATGGCGACTTGTTGAACCCTTACCATACCCCTTAGGGGTGTAATTTAGATAATGATGTTATGCAGGCATACTGTTGACATTTGCTTTCAATTTAGCCTCTGAGTTTTAATAGAAAGTGTAGTGTACTAGACAACTAGAAGGTGTAAGCTTTCTTTTGGAATATATTTTTATGGCATAAAATATGACAGTTTTGAGATAGCAGTATTTGAGTTTTTCTGAAACAAGCAAATTTAAATGTCTCACAGGCTTTGGCTTATTCTATTGTTGCTGGATTTTTCACGCGTATATACTGCTTGTTACACTTTCCTACTGTGTAGGACTTAAAATACAAAGATTTGGTAGAAATGCAGTGACACGGATATTTGTGATTTTTAGGTCACCCCCTGTTAGACTGTACCTTTCTCCATCATCTCAGCGGATAACTTAAAAAGACAACTGAAGGGAAATTCCCTCATCCTGAGAAAATGCATGTTACTGTTCGCCTCTCACTCACTGGAAATCTGGGGAAAATAACAGAAATTTAATGACAAGATCGTGATCATGATGACAGTGATGAGAAAGATTTTTAGCAATTACAGAATACAATGTAACTGGAAGAAAACTCCTCCAAAAAATTATAAAAAGGAGCAAGAAAAACTGCTTATTAAGAAAGAAAAGAAATGAAACACTGAGTTTTAATGTCTTACAGTTTTAGAAGAAACTTAGCAGAACATAAAGTAGAAAAATCACTAACATGCTATCTGAACGTGGGTATTGCATTGTTTGTATATACATAATATATATATTGCATAGAAATACATATATTATGCGACTATTTTCTTTCACATGAGAACTACTTTTCAAAACTAGTTTATGTAGTAGAGCTATTGAAAATTATTTTTCTCTTTAAGAAGAACATTATTATTTCTTTAAAAGACCATTTTATACTTTTTCTTGGTGATTTTAAGCAACAGTTATAAAATTTCAGAGAAAAACCGGAAACTTTAAAATGCTAAAGTGATGATCATTGCAAATCAGTTCTTTGAAAGAACTCAGAAATCCATTTTGGGGTCGCTGCCATTCCATGAATGGTCTATTTTTGCTTTTTTATTAATACTGTGGACTTCTTCTAACAGGTGACATTTTTATCCCCTTAGGCTCTCCATTAGCCAAATGAAGGGCCATCTGGAAAGGGATTCTGTTCTTTGACAAATGTGACAGAGCTGATGGCCTTTTAACTGCTAGTCATCTATGATTGCTGGTAAACACTGGAAATTAGTGTTGATCCCTCAAAATTAAGAAGTTAGTCAAGTACTCAGAGAGTAAGCAGAGGGAACACCTTTCAAGCAGATGTGCCCATCAATTCAGATATCCTAAAAACTTCCTTATGTTCACTATTCTAAACAACAGGAGTGGGAAAAGTCAGGTAATTATTCTTAGTGACTATAATTTGATGAATATAAACAATTTTGTGGGCTATGCTTTGAAAAATTTACTGTGAAAAAGTATCTGCTGCTGGGGGGAAAAGGTATATTCATTACGATACAGATTGTTGGCAATTTCCCTAAAGTGCTGTTTTATAATACTGGTGCCCAGATGAACAGAAGGAGGTGGTTTTGATGGCTGGCTCCCAGCGGTAGTTCACTGAGAGTGTTTTCGTAATCACAATTGAAAGTTTCTCCAATAGCACCATGTTAGAAGGACCTTAACGGTCATTTCCTATAAGGGACTTCATTTTTAGATGAAGATGTGTGTCCCTGATGGGTTCAGTGACTTGTCTGAGTTTGTATGATTAAAGGCCAATCCTAAGGAGATTGCTATAGTGGTGCTCCTGCTGGGTCCTGAAGCAGAGGCTAGAACAAGGGGGGTGGCTGCATCTGTGTGTGTGACTGTGTGTGTGTGTGTGTATGTGTATGTTTTAGAGTTACTCAAAAGAATCAAGAATGCACATAGGCTGAAATATTTTATGTAGTTTAAAGAGAGTAAATAGTCTTCAGCAGGAATGTATCATTATTTGAAATAATAAGGGCAGATTAATTTAAGCACACTGTTTTATAACTGCTTTTACCATGATACATTTTCAGGTACTTTCATACACTGTGATAAAAATTACACCTACTATTGTATTGGAATGCAAGACTTGTCTCTTCTTAGAAAGAATATTCATACTTAATATGAAAAAGAACATATAATGAACCCTTTATTGAAAAATTTGTCCTATCATGTCATTGCACCAACAATTTGGTACTTACTTGTGATTGTGCATTTTAATCACATGTAAATTATTAGTCCTCTCTCTAATGAATAAGAAAGAACAAAAGAGAAAAAAAGGAAGGAAGGAAGGAAGGAAGGAAGGAAGGAAGGAAGGAAGGGAGGGAGGGAGGGAAGGAAGCAGGGAGGGAGGGAGGGAGGGAGGGAGGGAGGGAGGAGGGAGAGGCAGGATAGAGGGCGGAGGACAGGGAGGGCGCGTGTAAGGGAACATCCTCCCAAGACTGGCGGTGATGGGCTGAGGAGCAAGGCTGGGACTCCGTAACTGTTCCCGGTGATAGAACTTCTAAAGTGCATTTTTTAAGTCCAGCGCCTCCCAGTGGTGCACATTGGTCTCTTCTAAGAGCAAACTGGAAGCCACCTCTCTTTCTTAACCCTTTCAACGGTTTCCCTTGAAGGCATAAGGACAAACGTCCTTAGAGTTTCCTGCAGTCCTAGGATCTACCTATCTTTTCTACCCAATTTCTCACTGTGTTCTTCCTTCTCTGTATATGAGAGTTCTTTCAGAGTCCCATGAGACGAGGATCTGCATGCACCGAGTTCCTCTGCCTGGAATATCATTCCTTTCTAAGTTTACCTAATTCACTCCACCAAAGGGCAGAATAACATCTCTGTCCCCATAGAAACCACTTACAGCTTTCTAAGTACATTAAGCTGCCCCAATCATATAAAAATCATTAGTCCTGTTCCTCATGGAATGAGTAGCTTTCTGCCAAAATGCTTCTTGCTGTCACAAATGTACAGTCACTTAGATACTGACTTGATTCTATTTTTAGCTCCCTCCTTTAGAAAGTAAACCCTATGAGGACAGGGACCATGCTGCTTTCCTTCCCTCAGTAACAGTATGGATTCAACAGAGTAGACCATCTAATTCACCCTTAAGCCTACCTTCATATAGCTGTTACTGCACTATACCTTTACTTGAAAAATTAGGAAACATAGAACATATGATTGCATATTGTCATTAACTAGGTGCCCACTGATCTAAGATTTGATTATAAATCTGTTTAGGTAAAGGTCTGTTTGGATCCATGCTTATCCTTTCGAAACAATCCCTCAAGTTTTATTTGAAACAAGTTCTCATTATATGTTCACTCATATTGCTTGCGCTCCTCTCGCACAAGTCTCCAATAATTAGAAGGCTTATCACTCAAAGTTTTAAAAATGAAACTAGTTGACTCTCCACCCGAGAAAGTACTGGTACAGATTATTTTAATCATTTCTTTTGATTGCTCCTGTCCTGCCTGTACGATCATTGCATGTGATATTGAAACGGTACAGAAGTTCCTGCCTAGCATTTGGATATAAGTTTATAGGTTTTTGAATAATTTATTTAAATTTTAACTTTGAACCTTCACATCAGTGATTGTCAGTCTAAAAAGCAATTGCCTGTAATTGTGCCGTGTTTTTGCTGCATGAGAAACGTTTTCCCCACCATTCCAACTTTTGTTTTATGTCTACCCCTGCGTGGATACAGACAAATTGAGACGTATTATGCTGGTGAGCTCTGAAAGCAGACTTATTGATGTTGAAGCTTTTTTAAGGAGATCAAGAAATGAAGGTGATGGGCTTTGCCGTGTCACCAGAAACAAAGTGGTTTTACTTCTTAAAGGACTGCTTAGAAGAACATGGCAAGCGGTACAATCAAATTATTTTGTCTGCTTGTCTAACATGAAGGCAACATTATCAGCTGACACCCTGAAGCTCTGAGATAAGAGTTGGGAGAAAGGCCTGGGAAAACTGTGTTTATCTTATAGGAGACAATGATTAGGTAATTTGGACATTTCATATTTAATTAAAACTATTTAAATCAGAAGCCATCAGACCCGCACTGATGGAACTTACGTTTACATTGTACCCTCTGTCAGCTTCCAAAAAAGTGATTGAATCCTTTTTTTTGTTAAGAAGTACTCTTTAAAATGAAGGAAGCATGTTAAATGCCTGGAATGACTTTTAAATTAAACCACACAGCTGATTTGAATAAAAGGGACCTCCTGAAGTGCTCCGTAATGATAGGGTGAGCAAGCAGCTAGCACAGCACTGAACTTGTTTTTTCATAGCAGGTTTGATCTGCACTGCAATGAATATATTGAAAATGATTTCGGGTCCTCACTGATATCACAAATCATAACTCACATAAAGCCATAGGAGTAATCAAAGACCCATTTGTGCTGTGACTCACAGAAGTGTGGGCCCATAAGGAAGTGCAGGCTGGTTTACAGTCGGGTCCATAAAGAGTTTTCTTTCATGTCTCATTTTATTAAAACTGCAGAGAAAAGAAAAATGGGATCAAATGTAAAAACAATGAGGCTGGAAATCAAGGCAAGTTTAATTTTTTAAAGTCAAAAATGTATTTGCTATATACACTCGATCTGCAAGGGAAAACTATTTCATAAAGGAACCATAGATGTAGAGTTTCTTTCCAGCAAAGGATTTTTTGAATCTTCCAATCAAAATGTAGAAGGAACAACCGTGAACTCCTGCACTGAATAAATCACAATGATTAAGATTTCATATGTCAAGAATTCATATTATGCAGGTAAACTGGAGTCAAGGAAAACTGTTTGTACTCTTACCAATAATATGGATCAATGTTCTGTCTGACTTAGTAGTACACTAAAATGGATCATGTATGTGTACATATATAAGAGAACTCTAAGACATACATACGGATGCAAGACTTTCAGGTTGTTTTTGAAAAAACTGCTCACTACCATCTCAGTTATATGCAAAAGGGTACTGCAAGTTTATTAATGATTTTAGCTTATGTTTAGAAGTGTCCCATGAGAAGTTTTTGGCATATTTTAGCTAAATGTAGGAGGACAATTACTGCTGGCCCTAGGGCAAGGGAAACATACACATAATAACGTGCTGGTGCAGGTTCTGCCCATTTGTCTGAAAACCTATAACTTTGGTTAAAAATTATTTCTTTTATTATAATGTCTTTCTGGTTCCACTGAGAAAAAATATCCAGAGTAAGAGGATTAAGCACAACTATAAATGCACTGAGAGCTTTTTTTATAATAAACTACACAAAATTATGTGTTTATATTTTTTGTGAGAAGGGAAACAGAAAAAGAGGTAAAAAAGCTGTAACAGGAAAGAAAAGAAAGAAATGTGTTAAAAAAAGATAGTTATGAATTATGAGTGGTACTTTCTCCTTTAAAATATTGAACTGTTGCCAAGTACTGTGGAAGCTGTGGCAGTAGAATCAAATATTTGAGCTCGGCCCAGAGACATTTTCAGATAGAGTCTCATTTTGTTGGTTATAACGGCCATCTTCCTGCTGAGCATCCTGAGTAGTGGGGTTACAGGCATGTGCCATCAATGTTTGGACAGAAATATGTATTTAATGATCAACTTTGCATGTTTTGATACCTTTGTTGTTATTTTCATTGAAGTGTTCACTTGCTATTGAGAAAGTCACAGCTCTAAAGTTAAAATATACAGGCCATATATGCTCAACTTCTGAGTATATCTTAGTTGCACGTAAGGTTACTTATAGCACCATAATACTGAACAGTGAAATAAAGGCTTCCTTAGGATGAACTCAAGTAGTTACCTTGAGAATGAAGATGCCATGGTAAATAGAATAATGCTACTTGTCCAAAGATGTAAGGTAATGACTTAAGATACCTAAGCCTTCCTTCAACATCCTTAGCATAATTTCATTTTAAAGAACAAAAGTGGTTTAAATCTCATCAATTGTTAACATAATAATAAGAGAATTGGTTGTGGATAACAAAGTAAGAAGTGTGAGCGTGCCAATACACTTGCTTTTCTTCTGAAGGAGCCATAAATCTTGTATTGAAAACTCTTGTTAAATTCACTGAATTCTTTAATAATTTTACATTTTAATCAGAGAATGAGTTTTTACAATTAGTATATCTTACATGAGGAAGAAAGTTCATTAACCTGCACCCTAAACAACTGCTTCAGTCCAGGGAGTGATAGCACAGCGAACTTGAGCCACACATGTGAGGCTCAAAAGACGATGGCCATGATCCAGTGGGTGCTCAGAAACGCTGCGGGAGCAGAATCCAAAAGGGAAGTGAGTGGCAATGAAGCACGCCAGGTGAACTGCGGCCTTCCAGGCATTCAGAGCAGCTAAGACAGTTGCACTACTGACGTCTGTTGTTTTACTGAAAGGAACAGGTAATGTTTTACTCTTTGATCCATCTTACATGCCTATATTTATTTACCTGAATAACCAATTTGAAGATAACAGTATGTAATACAACAACCATTGTTAATTTCCTATCACCTTGTCTGAAATTCTGTATTGTTTTTCTGTTGATTCATTTATGTCTGTGTATTTGTTAATATGTTTTTATCCTTTTATCTTTAAAATTATAAAAAGAAGCTGGGGCACCTTTAACTTACAGCTACTTTGAACAATACAATACTTTATTATTTACTCACTGTGCTAGGCAATAGAACCCCAAATGTATTTCTCCTATCTTACTGCAATTTTGTTTCTATTGGCTAATTTCTTCAAATATCCTCACCCTTTTCCTCTTCCCATTCTTTGTTGCCTGTTATTCTACTCTGTTTCTAGGCAGCAGTTTCAGTTCTACAGGGTTTATACCCAAAAGGAAGGAAGTCAGAACCCTAAATTTATTGCAACAGCATTCACAAAAGCCAGCATAGGAAATCAGCCTAACCAGACACCAAGGAATGCACAGATACAGGGAGTGTAGAACACTTCTACAAATTCAGCCATAAAAAAATGACATTTCATCATTTGTGACCACATGAAAATGAAAATCATAAGCCAGACACAGAAAAACAGATGCCTCGTGATCTCACTCTCATGCAGAGCCTCATAAACTTCATGGAAGGAGAGAGTGGCATAATTCTGCACATTAAAAAATGTTAAAGTCCCCATAACTTCTTTCATAATTGCTGGTGATTACAAAATTTCTTTTGAAATAAGCAGTAATTAGAACATTACACGTAATTTTGATTGTAAAATATATCTAATTTCTCACTGGAGCCTCCCAACCGACATACATACATGAATACATACATATGTACATACATAAATCCATCCTTCACTGATCTGAATGCTAAGTATGTGTTTTATGAAATTACAAGTTAGGCTTTGATCACTTTGAAAGCTTGAATTCAATCCTCCAGTCACCTTGATGCCTAACATTTGCCCCGCACATGAGCTAGACAACATCACTTCCTGACCTGCAGTGACTCCTTCCAGTAAGTGCAAGGTATTTGGTGATCCTGGGCTCCCCCACTCAAACACACACATACATTTTCCCTTCTCTTCCTTTGAGCATGTAATGTCTCCTTCCAGCCACATACCTCACTAGCACTATAATGGCTGAGATTTTTCAGTGTCACTGATTTCCAACTTTTTTCTTTATCAGGATCTCAGAAACATCAATATTTTGTTCATAGTTTGCTTGATCTTTCTGTTTTCCTTAATCTTTGAAGGACATCAAAAAGGATTTCTGAGGGCTTATTTTTGGACTTAAGTCTTTACCTAAGGCACTACCAAGGCAAAAGCCTTTCCTCATTAGTATCAATCTCTTGAAGCATGCTATAGAAAAACATAAAGTTAGATTACTTTTTAAGATCAACAAACTCTGCAAACAGATAAAGTTTATTTTTCTTAGAAATAATAGCAACACAAAGTGTTTTCCATGTGAAACACATTTAGAGACTCCCTACTGTTTCTATATAGTCCTTATAAAAACAAGTGTATATTCTATAAACTGTTCATCTTCGTGGTCAACATTCTTGCTTTGATACACACAAAAGACTGAGGCATTAGGGAGAAAAAACTAAAAGGAAAACTCCCTGGCTGTGTGTCCGAACTCTTTCTTTTTCCTAAACGACATTAATGGGCAGGGTGGTGAGTATTATTTCATGGATTTACAAATATTTATACATAAAATTCTATACTTCCATATATTAAAATTTGATATATGCACATGTATATGCACATGTATTAAGCCAAGGCCCTGTGCATGCTAGCAAACACTCTACCACTGATCTATAACCCCGGCCTGCTCTTTAAAAATTACATAATCTACACTGCACACTTTTATTCCACATTCTCATACACTTCAAACCCTGATATCACTAGCCTTTGTGTATACTGGCATCGTTTCATATTTGACTTCACTTAAAATATGGAGTCTGGTTTTTCTTTCCTTTTCAGTGGCCTTGTAGTGGTATTATTACACTTGAAAATTTCCCTTTGTTCCTTTCTATTTAGAGTGTAACACTAACATCTATTCTCCCCAAAGAAAAACAGAGTTGCAACTATTAATTTTAGTTTCTATATCTAATGAAGGTTCATAAAAATGACTTTATATAGGCCTTCATAGATTCATAGTCCCTCTCTCATGCTTGCTTTCCTCTTTCTTGAGCAGCATGCTAACTGGAAGTTGGCATGCATAAAAAAAACTGCAAGTAAGACATTTTATGCCATGATATTTTAAAGGTTAAATATAACCGCTGGTAAACTTGTTTCACACATCTAACTCCGCTTTTGTTTCATGAATCAATTGATGTAACATGTTTTACCAGAGAAGTCCAAAATACAATGAATTTTCTAGTCTCATTCCATATTTAAAAACCACAAAGGCTATAGTTAAGTTTTATAAATGAGCTCAAAATGCAATTTTTTCTCATGGGAGTCAAACTTCCAGTGTTGTTTAAAAAAAAAGTCAACTTCAGCTTAGATATAATTCTGACAGTTTTTGCTAGTTAAAATTGAAACTCACAGAGCGTGACCTGTCATCTCCCTTTGTCTGCCATGAATCTTTTGCTATTACTAATTTTCTGCATGGATATAGTGACCTCAGGGCTGATTAATTAGCTGTTGGTTTAAGTATTTTACAACATTAATTGTGAAAGCCCTCACTGTTACTTCATGGATAGATTAACCTTGTTAGTGTGTGGAATGAGAAATGGAGAAGCTTCGTTAGCCTGTCTCTCTGACATTTTGAAAGAATTTTTACTAAATGAACCACAGGTCCAATAGAACATTTTTGGAATCTCCATATACCCTTCATATCAGCAAATACGGAGCTTGATATTTGTGCCTTTCTCTAGTTCCAAGCAGTTTTTCTTTGACTTTTACCATAATTTTTCATTCATGTTTCATTCATTTTTTACATTGGCTACAAAAACTTATGAAGTCTAAACCGAGCCACTGTACAAATTCAAGTTTGAAAACAGACTAAATCAGTGATTGATTTTAGCCTGTATTTAGAGGAAGGGCCACAAATCTTGATGCTAAAATGGTTCAAATGGAATAAGCCCGATCATAAATGACTTTAATTTCCTACTTGGAGAACATATTGGAAAACTGCACTAACTCTCCATGACACAAAACTATCTGCTTATTCATAAATGTCTCCTTCCTTGATTGCTAGTGTTTACAGAGAAAATTGAACTTCTGAAATCATTTAAAATGGTTAAGGTATAACTGGACTATAAGACACAAATGACTTAAGGAAAGTTTGCTGGATTTCCTTCTCAATTTATTCTAGGGTTTGCAGAGTTCTTTCATTACCCTTAACTGAAATGTATTTTTATAAATGGCAACTAATCACTCATAATGGAAAAAAAAGAAAATAGTCTCCACTCTCCAGCAACAAAAGCCAGAAAACATATTGCAGAAGATTATACTCCAAGACACTATGTGATTAATGCGTTAGCCCCTAAAAGCTCACAGATAGAATACATTTACTTAGGGGACTAATTGAAAGGTTGTAAGAATATTCTCAGGTCAAAATTAACATTTAAGATTTTAATGAGATTTTCACTCAATAAATACGTGTTGATTGATCAAGGCTTCTTTTACTTTCCAGACTTAAAAAGAAAGTCAAGATTGATCTTGTCGTTTGTTTTGCAGCCTTCACATTGCTTCTTTTCACTTTGATTTCTAGCCCTAACCTGACTTGCAATGCATGAAAGTAACACGGGATCTCTGTGTAGCTGAATGGAGATGCTCTGCCCATATTTTATGAGAAGCAAGACGCCAGGGTAGTGAGTTGATTAAGGTAAAACTGGTGCCATTTCTACCACAGTAGCTAGAACATTACACCATATAATGTAACACTGGCTTGTGCTTTTGAATGTGCATTTGCTTGTATGTATGTATTTATGGTGTTGGGTATGTGTGTACACACTTGTGCCCATGTGTGTGTCTGTGTGTGTGTGATCTCAGGAAGCAGGTTCAATTCTTGATAGTCTTTTGTAAGGGCTACTCTGGACCCTAAAACTATTTTAGATGCCATTTCTCCAATATAGCCTAACATTTTATATTTTTCTAGTTGCTTTTCAATTTTCTTTCTGAGTTGATTGCGATGAGAAACTTCTTTCATCTTGTTACCCTGTCGTCATGTGATCATTCTAATCTCCACTAGCAGCCATCTTCAAACTGACGCCAGAACATCTGAACTTCCAGTCTCCTTCTGTTCCTCTTCCAGTCAACATTTGCCTTTATGTCTTCTTTTTATAAAGTTGAAAAACAAAGACAATGTAGTTTGTCTCTATACAACTAATCATTTGAGCCAAAATGATTCCTTTGGTTTAACATAAATTTTCAAAATTCTACAATCTACTTAATTTCTAACTAGGAAATATTGACATATTGTACTATTTTTATTTTTACTCTCCAAGTATTTTTGAAACCTAATAATGTACCAAGAATACATTGGAGTGCCAGAAACAGAAAAATGTGCACTATAAAAAGACATACCATTTGTACTTTAAATAAATGTAAGTCACATGCTTTGAGTTTGTAAAATATGTTTCCTATTAGTGAAGATGGTTTTCTGAAGAGTTTCTCTTCTCCCCTTGTAAGCTACTTTTCATATTTAGTCAATTTTAAGCTGACTATTTGGGAAAACGATGTACAATTAATAAGCCCATATGTTACAGAGAAAAATTTATTATTCAACACAATTAAAATTATTTTTCTATTTTTAATGACTGCTCATTTCATTCAAATTAAAATGGTGACTTTGAGTCTATGGACTTGTGTACATAGTCATTTGGAAGATCATTTCCTTTTGGAAAGTTTGTAAAGTTCAAATTTTAACTGCACAGTGTGGAATTATTTTTACCCTTCTTTTTTTTTATTTTGCTTGAGGAAAAGATTTTGAGCCTGTCATATGAACTAGGAAAATGGCAGACTGATACTGTATATAAAAGCTCTAAAGTTGACGGTATAGCCTTCATGCTTAACTTCTAATGAGCAGGGAATTATTTTTGAAATGTTATTTGGATTAATTACAAATCATATGAACTTTTTTAGCATATTTCTAAAAAACTCAGTTCCTCCAAGAAAACTGTTTGGTACAAATGAAACTTATAACCCCCTGTGTCATCAACCAAGTTTTTTCAATTGAGATTAGCTGAAACTAGAAACAAAAAAATGAGAATTATAACACCATTTTCAATAATGGCAAATATTAACCAGTCAGTCTTTCACGTGCAGTAAGTAGATAAAGAAGGATTACTTTATGCTCATCTAACATAAAATGTAGGTATCCAGGTAATTATCATATAAGAATAAATAATTACATTTTAATATTCAAAGCTATTAAATATTTTGCCAAATCTGAACTTCTTTGCTGAAATGTGTTTGTTACCATCTCATGGAAAGGGGCTCTTCACATCTATGAGTTCTATAATTTATAGATGGTGTGTGCAATTCTGTCTCAACCCCTCAATATAGACAATATTCCTCCTACATTCCTAAGCATCAGTCATCCTATATTTTGGAATCCCTGAGTCAGACTAGATGCGAAACAGGAGGCCTGACAAGCTATAAGTTTCATGTGTTTTCAAATTTTCAATGTATGTCTTCTCATATGAAGTCTGGACAACCCAGGTGCAATGAAAAATAGCCCCAACAAGTGAGCCCACCCTCGGGAGAGGCACGGAAAAGGGAACAATGTTAGGATTGTTCTATTACTAATAATCTTGGGCTACAATATTTCCAAATGTAGTAGAATTGCAGTAAGAACCATAATTAACAGCATTTGCAAAATTACTGTGTCCCTGCCTCTGTGGATTTTTAAAACCATAGAATTTCTAGCAATCCTGTAAATAATACTGCCTCAAAGGTATCTGAGGGTTGAAATAATGGTATAGCACTTGCTTAGTATGTGTGAGGTCATGGGTTCAGCCCAGGGTTCCGGGAATCAAAAAAACAGAAAAACAGTCTCATTCTAGAGCATAATGTTGGAGCAACACATGAGGCAATTCCCTGGTGATAGCATGTTCTGGGGAAAAGCACTTTATTCCTCACTCCCAAAGCATTTGCCTCATGGTCCTGTCTGGCTCTTGTTAAGTTCAACTGGAACCACCCAGATGACATTGTCATAATTTCTTATGACTATAGCCAAATCCATTCCTTCTAAATCTCTACTTCTTTCTTAAGAATTTAACTTACTCCCATACATTTAAATATGATCTGTATGCATTTCCCCAGAGTTTGGATTCATGCATGATATTAATGGAAGTCAAAAGGATCACAATTACATCACAAACCCTAATAGTTCCCAAACTAAACATGACTGACCTCGTACATTTCAAAAGAACTGTAATAAATATTTTTTCCTGGAATTCTATTTCCTCTTATCTTTCCTTAATTAATTCCTGTATATTATTTAATGTAACCAGTTTTTTTTATCTTTCTTACAAGACCAAAGGTTCTTAAACTACAAATGAACTGGGAACCTCCCATTCAGTTGCTCTCTATAAGTTTTAATTTAAAGCAAACTGAATAATCACACAATAAAGAAATACAACATTCACCTCTATCACTTGAGCATCAGTGCCAAGAGGGGTGAAGCCGTATTCATGGAGGGTCATTACTGTACTACCTGTGCCCGACATGCTAATGAACCAGGGGGAAATACTTGGCAATATGTGTTGAGCAAATGAGAATGGACAAACAAATAAACAACTAGCACTGACAGTTAACCAAAAGAACAGCAACAGCCTGTGTGGAACATATTTTCATTATGAGTTTGACCCCAAATCAGGTATTCTACCAAAGGAAATTTTATTTTGACTTTCCATAGTCCCGTATCCCTCAGAAAGTCTGAGACAAGTCAAATTAGTCCTTTATTTGAAACCAAAGGCATTGGAAATGAATTATTTCACCTGTTCTGTGAAGATACTATCATCATAAAGTGAACTTGGAAGCATTATTTGTTGCTCAATTTCTCTTATAAGCATAAAGATGCTATTGTAAAAGGCAACATACCTGATAAAAGTAATTAATATGGAAACACAAGTACAAAATAGTTTTAACTGGTTAATAGCAATAATCTAGCAGCTATGCATTTCATAATTCCATCAAGAAGTAGACTTTTAAGCTTTGTATCTCTGACAAAGCCTAGTTGTTCTGAGCATAATGGTTTCAATTGTGTCCTCATGGATGACCAAAAGTGGAGCTGAGACTTTTGTGACACATCCTCAACACTGTCCTAGTCCACTCAGACTGCCGTAATAAAATAGATGACTTGTACAAATGGAACATACTTTGCTTTTTCCAGAGAATTAGATGTTGAAAATCAAGCCACTGGCAGCTTCCTTCTCTGGTGAGGACCCATTTGTACAGAGCTAATGCCCCCTTCAGGGTCCTCAGGTGGCAGAGCGGCTGGAAACCTTAGTAGGGTCTCTTGTATAAACTAATCCCACTTAGGAGCATTCTCCCCTGACAACCTAATCAGTTCCAAAGACCTTCCTTCCTATCGTTTTCACCCACAGGTGAGGATTCCAACACATAAATGTGGATTGGGGAAGCACAAGCATTCAGACCATAGGAAGCATGTACCCCCCACGAATACACATATAAACCTTGTATCAGCAGGATTCATTGAACTATTCACCTACATATCTCATAATTTCTGGAAAAAATCTACTTTCATGTCTTCTACTATATCATATGTTATGACTTCATTAAGAAACAGAGACATGCATGATAGCATTGAAGAGCAAAAGCAAATCACTAAGTTATAATCATCGGTATGAGTTTCTCCATTTCATAAGCTCACAGTAGTAATGAGTAGTTTGTTCTTTAACAGAAGATTATCAAGTTTTAAACAAATTTCAATGACAATATTTGACTTGATCTTCAAAACAGGAGGATTCTTTGGGGAAATATGAAACAGTCCTCATACCAGAAGTCTACTGATATTTAGCAGATATCAATTTTATGGAGGGACAAGTTTCAGATAGAATGAGAATAAAATAAAAATAGGAAAGACTTGGAAATAGTTTTATCCTAGTTTATTAATATATAAGTACGCTTTTTCTTCAAACCAAAAGTCTGTGTGGATTTTTTATAAGATTTCTTCAGTCATTTTTTTCCCCAGCTAATCACCTTGTTGAAAAATTTCCAAGAATATTTGGCTTTGTTCAATTTAAAGCCAGTCGTGAGAAAGTAACTTACTCTACAAAATTCCAGAGAATAACGATGCCAGATAAGATCTATACAAAGAGGGATTTTTTCCCTTTTTATGATGGGCTGCTGTTAGAACCAAAATAACAAATGAGAATATTTTAGTATTTTGGTTAATATTTTCTTTGTCATTCTTGTTTGTCTCTGAATCCTATAGTGCTAAAAAGAAAGTAGAATTTTAGAACGTCGGAGGGTTGTACTCTATAAACCAGTTCTTACCTTTTCTAGCTTACTTTTAAAATCATTATGCAAAAAGTGATCAAAACGGTTTCAAAACAAGGCCTTCTATTGCTGAATACGTCACAAAACAATAGAATGAGATTTGAAAAATGTAGAATGAGGGGAAAAAAAGGCTCAAAAGCACTCGTTGTCCTAATAATTGCACATACAGTGGAGTGGCATCATGAACAAAATTAAAGTGAGTGGATGATCACTCATGTGACAATTACACCTACCTATGATTTAAATGATCTGAATTACCATTGTTTAAGATAAAAGATGAAAAATGATGAGCCTTGGGTTAAAGTACATGTTGCTGTGCACTGCAAAATATGAGGCTCTAAACAGGTTATTAAAGGCAGCATTATAAAAAGTATCTTTGTAATTAATGAGGCTGGCATTTGGGTTCTTGGTTCCATCAGTCACATATGTGAAATAGTGGATATATTAGGTACTTCCTTTAAAATCATCTGTAAAATAAGATTTAAATATCATGTTACAGTACTACATGTATAGCCGTATTTACAGGTGCACAATTCATAATAGCTATTTCTTGGACATGGCTTCTACGTGTATTAAAACATAAATGAATAAAGGAAATGTAATATCTATACACAGTAGAGTACTATTCTGCCATAAAGAAGGATAAACTTGGGTCATTTGTAGCAAAATGGATGGCCCTTGAATCCATAATGATAAGTGAAATAAATCAGACACACAAGCTTAATACTCCATGTTTTCTCTCATATGAGAAACTCAAAATATAAATAAAAGGCAAGATAAATGACAGACAATAGGAAGGGGCATATGACAAGGAGGTGAACTTTCCAACAGTCACTTCTTCCCTTTTCCACCTTTGTTGGTTCCATCTATAGTGAGAGGTCCTGAGAACGAGGTGCCCGTGGATTAAAAAGGAAAGGAGAAGAGGTAAGATAAACAAGAGAGGCTGGAGTCTGGGAGCGGAGCAGGGGCCCGCTGTCTCTGGGACCGCAGCGGCCTCAGCCACTCTTCTCCATCCCCTTTTATTAGGACAAAGCACATAGCTAAAAAAACCCAGGAGAAATTCATTATTCCTCTTCATTTCTGCCTCTCAGCTGGTGGTAACAACGTCCAGGCGGCCCCCCACGCCCAACGCCATGTTCACTCAGTTCAGCTGGGGATCCTAAGCCGACCATCAGTGACCAGTCCATTAGCAGTCCATTCCCCACACACCTCCCTTTAACATTTACAGTATATAAATGATCAAAACTCCCCCGAAGTGAGACATTTCATTGCAAAATACTTCCCAAGCAGAAAGGGATTAAGCGATGGAGGAGGGGGGCAGGGAGGAAAGCGGATGGAAAAGGGAATGAAGGTGTGGTGTGCACGTGCACCAACTCCACACAAGGGATGTGATCCTTATGTACTGCGGACGTGCACTAATAAAGAAGGAAAAAAGAGGAAATATTGCCTACAGATATTACTATGGCAATGACTGAGATAAACTAACATAAACTGCCTATCAAAATGCCTAGCATATACTAAGCAAACAAAGGTAGTGACTATTTTACTATTGATATTAATATTACTGGGAAAATTCTGGGACAAAACATGATTCCAATTTCCTAATGTCTCCCTTGAAACCAGGCAATGATACGAACTCCAAACCCATTTACAAATACACTAAGACTCAAATGACGTGCAGAGAGAAAACCAAGAGAATCAGAGCACCATAGACTGCTGAAGGAAACAAGATGGTATCTGAAGAATGCCAGCGTGGGAAAAAGCAGAAATAGAAAATTTTGCCCTGAAGTTCAGCGTCCAATGATATGAGACCCACCAGGGATGAACTTTGATGAGTTTTGCTGTTTCATGAGACAAGGTTTCTTTCCAGGACAATGAGGGCAAGCATTTGGGGTAACTGTCAATGTCCTACAAGACAGGGACATGAGATATACAAGAAAAATAAAGTTATGAAAAGAAATAGAAAGTTATGGGAGGGCACATAACCAGAAACCTCTCATAGTAGAGAACTGATATAATTTTTAAGCTTTCACCAAAATAGAAAACACTACAAAGAAAGCTAAACTGAATACTACCTTCTAAACTTTCAAAAATCTAACTTTAATTTTAATTGAGGTACAGATAAGTATCAAGGTCATGTTCAAGAAGAATCTGTTCCGTAGAATAATACCATTGCAGAGCAGGCAGTAACCACACACAAACTGCCCATCATATAGCTTACAACACAAACCCATTTCAAAATGTGCTGTACACTTCAAGAAAATAATATAAATCATGACATAGCTATCTAAGTTATAATTTAAAGACTTCTGAAATGGTAGATTTCTAGAAAGAATTACAGATTAACTTAAAAGCTCATTTTAGAAATAGAGAATAAAACAGTGCACAAATCAAAGCAAAGGCACTGACAAATGATACAGAGTAGAAGCTGATAAAGAGGACAAGCATAAAATCACATGGGATTCATAAAGACAAAAAATGATTTGAGGAAACTGGCAAATATTTCAAAGATTTTAAAGTTTCCATCTACAGATAATAGGAATCCTTGTTAAAAACCAGTTAGAAAGTAGTCTATACTAAAAATTGTAATTGAAGAAAATCGTGCTTGACATTAAAATAAACTAAACTACACATCCTAAGAATACGTAATCTGCCTGTAAATGTTGTGCGCACTCATCAACAGTGTATAAATTCCAGTAAGATTAGGAATCTTAGAAAGAAGACACTGAAAAATGGAACAAAAGTGAGAAGTTTACTGTACCCACAACCAAAAGAAAATACAAATGAAGATCAAACCATCATGACTCCTGACAGCCCCATTATGCGACAGGAAAAATAGAACCACATCTTTAAGAAACTCTTAAAAAAAAAAATGAACAAAAGATTTTAGACACAGAAAAGCTCAATGTGAAGTGTAAAGTGCAAAGATAGCTGTTAACAATATGCAAAAACTCGGTGACTTTGGGGTTAATGATCATATTCTTAAGGATGTACAGAAGAGAGAGCTTCAGGCAGACTCTGTGAACAGAAAGATAGCACCAGGGAGACCAGAAGTCAGCCTTTAATATACAAAGACGTGTGGCGCACACATTGTAGCACCGTTTCAATTCAGTGTAAAACTCAATGGCTGTATTCTCTAACAGTCTAGATGGGAGAAAAGAATATAAACAAAAGTTACAAACCATTTTCAATTATCTCCCTGGTGGTTATGTCAGAATTCGAACCATGTTGTGTGCATAATGTGAGGGGGAAAAGAATCAAATGGTTAGTTTCTTCAACAGATTTTTAAAAAGGAAAAGAAAGTAGCAGTAGAAAATACAGAATTAAAACAGAAAATTTTCAGCTTTTAAGAACTGAGAGAGATGAAACGTTGGCATTGAGTAACATTTGCTAGGATGAAAAAATGAAATACAGGAAAGTAATTAGTATAAAAGTGGGTATAGTAGATGCTTTTGCTAGCAGACGCAAAGAGGTGATTTGCAGGTGGCAGGCAAAAATCTGCTTTGGGTCCCAGGTGTTTAATAATAACATTCAGCTATATAAAAATTATTAGCTCTGCCAACTGCCCTGATCTGATCATTACTCATCTCTTTGAGGCAAATTATCACACTATATACTCTAAATACACCATAACAATGAATATTTAACTCTAAATTAAAATTTGCATTTCTGTAAATCCTTCCATTTTACAGTAATTAAATTCAAATAATAAGTGAAAACTGGGAACTTACATTTTATAATATGGATTCTATTAGTTTTTAAATTCTATCCATCTCTAAATAAAAATATTATAATATGAAAATCTCAAATCTAGTGATTCTCTACTCTGGGGAAGAAATATCATAGGCCACTTCTTTTTTATGTTTTCCATCTCATCTATCTTTAAGCTTTCAAGTCAAATGTGACCGTCACTGCCCCGCCATCACGCTGTCCTGGCGGGTTACTATGCCTTTTCTTCTGTCCTACAATTGAGCATGCATGAGCCAGGGACACGCTTTTCCTGCAGCAATTATCTTCAAGGGGACTGATGGATTAAAAATTTCACGAACAACAGTTGAAAAGGTGAATGAGATGATGCTTTGATGACAATGGGCTTTCCCTGAAGCCCCAAGGGTCTGCATTTGATTTGTGTAAGATCACTTGGTTTAGGGTTAGTAGAGCCAACATCAATGGGTGGCTGCGAACTCTCCATCTCATTTCTGTAATGCAGCACTGACTTCCTTCCTCCTTAGTTTTCAGACTTGGGAGTGTTTTCTACTTTATGATTATTTTTGCTCTATCATTTTAATAGAAGGAGAAAAGCATGTAATTGTCATGTTTTCATTTTAAATTGTCTGAAGGGCAAACACATTCTTGAAGTTTCTGTATGGTAATCAGTGTCTAGTTGGTTGCTAATTTCTTTGCTCAGCTCCATGCTCTCTTTAACTTGGATTACCAACACATGAAACCTTCTTCCCACGTAAAGAGTATAGTCGATGTTACTGTTTGGTTTATGTTACTGTTTAGTCCCTCTTACTGTTTATACGTAACAAAAAAGTACTATAGGATACAAAGTCCTTGGTATAGTTGATCCTCAAAGATGGAAATGAAGGTTGTGCTTTTCCTGTTCATCTCTCTGGCAAATAGATACCTTTGTCCTGCAGAAGAGGCTGTTACAAAAATTTGGGTGGGTTGAAACTCCATTTGTTCTCCATTATAATGGTATTAGTGGGACTTTAGAAAGCTGCAGTGTAAAATAAAACTTCCAAATGTAAAGCTTTCACTACTCTAAGCCTTGCCCGTTACTTTAAAATATTCTGTCCTTCACTATGATAGATTACGGGATCTGCTCTGAAAGGGCAGCTGTGTTCCATCATGTAAGACTGACTCTCCAAGAATTTAGAATGAATACTCATGCATCATGATTATGGGGTAACTTACATGAATTTATTATTCATCAAAACAAATCATACACGTACCTCTTAAGTGACCCTCATTATGGGGGCATCCTCCTTTGTGGGAGCCATTTATCTCCTTCTGATACCCAAGTTGCCATCTGGTCAGTTTATTGATGAGGATTGTTACTTTTATATGAAATCCAATTGAAGCTTGACGAAATTAGTTGTTTTACATGCCTTCAATTAAAATTAGAATTAGATATCCCCCAGATGGGAGACAGAAGACAATTGCAATAGCTTTTCAATGGTGATACAGTGCTAGCAAAATCTCAGTTGTACAGAACAGTCAGATTATCCCCGTATGAATAACCAAAATTTAATGAACGGAAATATTGATCTGGCTCTTGCAAGCTTGAATTGTCCACCTTCCTTGCTAAGAATTTAACTGCATATTTCACTTTAGAGGATGGAGGAACACAGTACGTACATATTTACATAACTCTGAATCATGTAAGTCTCTACATGGGAACTGATGCCAGATCCTACCACAGAGCCTTGGTCCAAACAGCATAACAAATGTTGATCAGATTCATAATAAAGTTGGTGGAACACGGGCATAGAATAACAAAGAATAATAAAGGTTATGTAGATTATATGAGATTAAAATTGACATGTTTTTGAAAGATGCGTCTTTGATTTTTTTAAAATCATTTTTTGTTTTCTTACATTCCACAGACTTAAAAAGACATCTTGGAGTTTGGTCAGCAGGCAGTGTTGAGTTGCAATTAGTAGTAATACAGAAGTAAACAGAAATTCAGTGTATAATTTATCTAGCAAATATTAATCTTAATATAGCTGTCTTAGTATTTACATATATGTTAGGATATCTGTCTAAAGTCTGTATCTGGTATCTGTCTAAAGTTTAAAATGAAACTATATGGAAGAAGTTAGCAAGTTCAGTGCTTCGCATGCACTAATTATGGCAGGGATTTTCAGCTGCAGAATATGTTTAGAGGATACTACTGCAAAATAAAGACTTCAGGTGGGGGAGAGGAGGAAGAAACATTTCTCTTTAAAAGACTTAACAAATGGTACACCTTGAAAATAATCTCATATGCTGTGTGGAATATGCAATTCTCTTATGGAGAGTGGTAAAATTTTCCTTTATTATAAAAGTTACGAAGATTATTTAAAGTGGAAATTCCAGTAAATGAAAACTGTGAGACAAATATTGGCATGCCACCATAAGCACAAAATGTCACACATTAAATTGACTCGTACTTATGAAATCTCTTAGTGTGGATGTATATTATTTAGTGTGACATGTATTATACATGGTACCTCTGTCCTCAAAATTCTTCCTCAATGCTTAGACTGTTATCTTTGTGCTGTTGGTTTCTCTCATTTACACTAATTTTACATGTTTTTTCATGTATTACTCTTTCATCCCTGTTTGGCTTTTTACTTTGATTCATATATTTTAGGTTCATTCTATGAATTCACTGTGAGGTTGTGTTCTTAAAAGCATCGAGAGAGATGTCTACTCTTGATTTTTCCATTTGATTAATAGAAAATAATCAGTTTCTTTCTCTTCTCATGTGGTTTGGTTAATTAACTGATATAGGCAGCACAAATAATTTCTACATAGTGTACTTATTGTTTTAAGAATTATGTGAAAATTAGTCTCTTACTACATGATTAGATATTTAGATTTGGTAATGAACAAAAATAGTCTTTCTGTGCCATCTTTTAATGTGTTTTTAATCACCAGCTAAATAACAAAGAATTGTCTTTTAAAATAATTAAGGCTACATATCGAGTCTCCATAGGATGTCAACAATAAAGGGGTTAATGAAGCATCCAGTCATCATGGAAACAATCAAAAAATGGCTTGCTTTAAACCACCCAAAGCAATTTCCACAATCTAAATGCATCTGTGCTAGAATAATTTCCATAGCATTAGAACATTTTTCATCCAGCAGAGATTACAAGACAAAAAAGAGGGAAGCTTACAAATGATGGCAGCCTCCTATGTAAGTGAAGCCAAATATTTAAATGAAAAACCTGTCAAAAAAGCCAAGCTATTACAGTTTCATAAACCATGCTGAATATCATGGTGTGACCTCAGTCATGGCACCATTTAAAACCATGAAAGAATGTTACAATGAGACATTTCCACTTACACATCGTACATAGCTTTGCAGAATATTAATAAAACCTCTTCTATGTGTTAAAGCAACACAAGATTCATTCTTCCTTTATAATCCAAGATCAATTCAAGGCTCAGATCAAATACCAATTCATTGCATTTTTGTGAACATCTTGCTCAAAGTTATGAATGGAAATAACATATATCCTAAATCAAATACACTGAATGCTTATTTAAATGGGTGGAAGATGGAAGTGACAAGAACAAAATTCATCGCAGTACATAGACTGTGCTCCAGATTTACTTTCACTTATTAATTTATTTCATTCATCAATCTTCTACAGTACAAAAATACAGAAGTTATGTGCCACTACCATCAGGGATACTTCCTACAGAATGTGCGGCTTGGCAATTTTGTCTGCTCAAACATCATAAAGTCTACTTAAATAAACATGGGATGCATGAGGTTCCTGCTGGCATGATATCCCACACTGTTATACAGTGAAAGTGTAAGTAAGAATAAAAGTATTTTAAAAAGTATATAATAGAAAGTGCATAAACCAGTAACACAGTACCTTATGTTATTGTGCTTATCAACTATCAAGTACCGTATATAATTATGTATGCTGTATTATTATACGACTAGCAGTGCAGTGGTTTTGTTTACACTGTTGGAACCACGGCATTGTTCTATGGCATGAAGTGAAAGAAGCTTTTCAGCTTTGTCTTAATCTCATGGGACATTCACTCTATATTCAGCCTGCTGTTAATTGAAACATCATTATATATCTCTGGCTTGTAGATAAAAATTGGGTTCAAGTATTTAGTAGCTGTATTGCTCAAAATGTTACTTACCCCAGTGTCTTTAGATACGAGACTCAGAGAAATCAGAAATTACAACAAATTTATATCCTTTATCTCTGTACTATGGTATTAGCAAAATTGTGCTAAATATTCATTTGCTAAATTAGTGAACAAATAAAGCCTCTCTTATCTTCCGATTTTCCATCTGCTAAATAGGAACAAAGATGTGTATGTTGTGTGAACTAATGGAAGTACCTACATTGCAATATGGATGTTCATTAAATGATAAGTAAAGAGCCATTAAATAGCAACTAAGGCCTTAATGGAACAATACAATAAAAACTGTATTAAATGTTTACTTAAGAAAGGGGATATATTCAGAACCACACACAAGAAATTATATTCTGGCAATTAATATTAATAACTATAAATTTACATTTGTTTATTGGATACCATTTAGATTAAGAAATAGTTCAGTGTGTTAGCCAGCTTTCCACCAATATAACAAAAAAACTCTGAGGTAATTACTCATTAAAAGTGGTTTTTTTAAACTCATAATTGTGGAGGTTCTAGTCCATGAACACTTGGGCCCACTGTGTTGGGCCTGTGGTGAGGCGGCACCTCGTGGAAAGAGTGTTATAGGAAGCAAAGAGAGAGGAAGACCAAATTCCCACAATTCCCTTTGGGGGCCATTACCCCAGAGACCTAAATGAGCTTTCCCCACAGCTTCTCCACCATCTCCCAGGAGGCACTGCCCTGGTGATCAAGCATTTTAAAGAAAGATCTTTGGGGGCCATTTAAGATCCAGATTACAGAATCCAGTAATGCCTAAATATAAACTTGTTTTGTCTATCTTGTTTGGATATGGTTATGAACACTTTGGACCTTTCATTTAATAATCTTAAAAAGACTCTTTCTTGTTCTCCATGGTATAGAAAATTCACATTAGTTTTAGTCTCATTTATTTTCTTGGTCTTTGAATAAGGATTGTTATAATTTCCACTTATTACCGGGGGGAAGTAGAGGACAATTAAACGTGGAGACTAAGATTGTTGCTATTTTTTCACTGTAATCAATATGGAAAACCAATTTACAGACCCAAATGATTGTTTTCCCATATAAGCGAGCTGTTTTGGCTGAGTTTACTGTATAAATGTGCTACTTTATAGACTTGGTGCCAGTCAGCTTGCATTCACACTGGGAATGGGATCCAGATTTCTCACAGAGGTTGTTTCCATAGAGCCTAGATTGAAATGAGGAAGAGCTGTTTCCTAGTAAATTGTTAAAGAAACAGTCATTTTTATAAAACTATTAGCAATGTAGAAATGGGCAGCTCATGACACATACTTTGGCTTTGACACATGATTTCACTTTAAAATGATCCCAGATTGTATGCTTTCTCCCTAATACTCTTTTAAGCTTTGATACTATTAACCACTCATGGGGATCATTGGCATTTTGTAGAATGTACTAAATTGACTATTTTCAAAGATACCACAGGAAAAAAAAATTATTTGAATGCATTACTACCAAAAGGCCTCAGAAAAACTACATCTGGGTTCAGCTTTGCATTGGAGAAAAATATTTTGTCTCCTGAACTTCTCGATGAATTTGTTTTTATCTCAATATTTTTGAATTCAAATTGCACACATCTAGTGTGTCACCTCTCCCTTCCTCAGTCTGCTGTTATTTAAATAACACAGTACTATACTTTTCAACCAGAGCCTTGCTCTCCATGGTTTTAGCTACTCACTGTCAATTACAGTTCAAACATATTAACTGGAAAATTTCCTAAACAATCCACTAGTACATTTCTAAGTGCACATCATTCTAAAGAGTGCAATGAATCCCACACTGTCGCACACCCTCTTTCTCAGAACATGACCCATTGCCCAGCATACACACACTGTACAAATTACCAGCCTGTTAGTTACTTTTGTAGCCATTGTGGATTGCAGGGCTTGGGTTCAAGTCATCCCTAAATTACTTACTGATATTCCCCTGAACACAAGAGAACTGTTACTAAGGAGGCACGCACGTTACTAAGGAGGCACGCACGTGAAACGGAAGGATGGATTAGCTCTCATCCTCTGTGGTCACACTGCAAGGCACACAGGAAAGCTACTATACCCAAGATTCAGTACTCCCTCTCTGCAGTTCCCTGCATCCACAGGGTTCATGAAATGTATTGCTTGAGGCCAGGGGAAATTTCTGTATTGTAAAAGAGTAGAGCAAACAAAAATATGACTTTACAGATACATAATACATACTAACATACGAACAGTTATGAATTAAACATAAACTATGATTTTACAGATATGTAACACATACTAAATATCCTTTTCACAATGTATGCAATAAGGAAAAATATAATATGTCATACTTTATAAAATACATGCACATGTAAGAATAAACATAATATAGAGAGTGAATATGATTTAGAAAATAAAAGTTGCACATAAAAGTTTGCTAAGGCATCATTTTGGGTACTACCCAAGATCTACATCACCCGAAACTTTGCTATCACATTATTTTGATTGAAGAAACAGTGTTGACAGTGACTTCCAGGCTTTCTACTCTCCCTCCTTCCTCACATCCATGTGCTGAGAATTGTTCATCCACTTGTTCACAGTAATGAATTCTACAAATATCCAAATCACTTGAGCTTTCAGCTCTACTTATTATACTCTTTCTTTTATCAGATGAATTATTGTTTTATTAGTTATTTCTAAAGCTTACTACAAAAGCAAAATGGAAGTATTAAGAATAAAACAAGTTATCAAACAAAAGCTTGAAGTATGGTCTCAATCATTCAGATTTTATAAGGTTCAATAAGAATTAAGATAATTATTATGAATCCATTTTATTTTTTAAATGTTACCCTTTCAGCCATTTATTTTATTGAAACGTTGCTCATTTGTTAGTACATTTTTCTCTCTTTTCTTGGCACCATGAATTGAACTCAGGACCTTGCACTTTCCAGGCAGGCAATGTGCCACTGAGCTATATCCGTGGCATCCATTTCTTAATACATTTTTAAAAAGGATTGCGTACTGTCTTCTTAGACCTAACATATTTAGGTACATCTAATCATCTCAGGTCTTGTACTTCAGTTAAAGGAACAAATGTAATTCAGTTATCTACACTTTGCTCTGTTATAGGGTCTAAAGATGACTCACTGCATAGGCAAATGCTGATATTGAATATTAATACAGGAATTTCACCAGGATCTATTTTTCCTGTTTGCATGGATCACTGAAAAGTCATAACATACACTTACAAAGTCTATAGATTTTTATCAGTAATGACACCATAAGTAAGATTTAATAGTAGCTACCATATTGAGTTTGGGAAAATCGCTTTATTATCTGAGGTTTCTGAGCTTATACTTTTATAAATGTCTATTCGTTTTTACATGTTCTAGAACATATATATATGGATACATATGTATGTGTATGTGTTTACATCTAGTTTTTCCTGACTTGCAAAAAAGTCTTTAACACGTGTATTGTGCAATTACAAGCAAAGAGTGAACAGTCACATACTTTAAAAAATGTTGTCATTTTATCACTACCATGCTTAAGTCTCTATAAAATTGTTGTGTATCTTCTATTCCAAGACACAATAATAGTGCGGCGTTGGTGGTATAGTGGTGAGCATAGCTGCCTTCCAAGACCCAATAATAAACATTCTAATTATTTATCAGATTGTCTCAAAACTGGAACAAGTCTGTAGGTGTGAGAAAAATTAAGTGTAATTGGAGAATCTTTTAAAAACTGAAACCATCAAAACCATCTTAATCTTAGTGAAGTTGGAATACGGATTGAGTGTGGAGGAAAGTCAGCACAAAGGTGAGAAATGCGGGCGCTGAGGATCATCTGTCACTGAACTTTGAGCTGTTTATTTCTTTGCCCTTCAGTTCCTCTATCCAAAAACATCTCAATAATAATCCAATGATTTTCATATAGTAGTTTTGAAAATTAAGTAAAGTCTGTGGAGGACACTTAAGCAGTTAATTAACACAGCTATTGTTGTGACTTTGATAATCAGTTCCATTGCAGCTGCCTTCTATCCTGTTTAACAGTAATATTATGTGCCTTTCTCAGTGACGATGATGATGAAGGTGTTTGTTACTGTGAAAATAAATGAATGAAAGTTGCTTTAAGGGGCTGGGGGTATAGCTCAGTGGCATAAGCGCTTGCCTGGCAAGCACAAGGTCCTGAGTTCGATCCCCGGTACTGGAAAAAAAAAAAAAGAAAGTTGCTTTAAACTGGACAGTACATTAGAATTAGTCACTGACCCATTTTTTATTTTAAAAATTAAAAACCTGACAAAACAACAATGAAGACAAAATTGGAAGAACACAAAAAGAACAAAAATAATACCTGATCTCAAAACAAAATGGTAGAAATTTATAATGGTTTCATTCACTGTTCTTTTTTCGGCCCACATAGGACAAAGAGACAAATCAAATGTCTTTAGGGACCTATCTCTCCTAATATATTAATAAAATAGCCAAGCATTGTTTAAACTCATCTATAATATTTTCTATTACAATACATGAAATGTAAACACTCAAACTGCCATATGTTTAAATATTGTACCCATGAGTCTGCTGATTTTACTTCTTGATGTTCAAACTTTTGATTACTTATGACAATATGATATTAGCATTTAGATTATTAAAAATAGTTTTAAAATCATCTTTGTGATATACATAAAATAAATCTTCATTTTGAATACAGTAGTAAAGTAATTGAGGAGCAGTCCTACAAAAATCCTTACTTTTAGTCAGGCGTGGTGGTGCATAACTGTCATTCGAGCACTGGGGAAGTTAAAGCAGGGAGATCACCATGAATTCGAGGTTACCTTGGGCTGCAAAGTAACTTTAAATCCAGCTGAACTACATATGAGACCCTACCTCAAAATAAAAAACAAACAGATAAAAAAGAACCCTTGCTATTTGAGGAAAAACAAGATAAATCTGGGGAACAACCAGTCATCCTATTTTTAAGTGTGCAACAGTAGTCTACCTCTTATAACAATATGAATCATGAGTATTCAGGAGACTTCAGATGTGGAGCCAAAAGCATATGCTGTAGAATGGTCCTTTCAAGCCTTTGATGTACAAAGCAAATCAGCCTGAAATCATCAGAGAATTGTCATGACAGGGGTTGGACAAAGCCCAGCCTGATCAAAGCATTCCAAGCCAATGACATTTGAAAGGAAATTAAAGCTTTCTCCACTGAGATTTAGCCATCCTCGAAAGAGAATAAATGTAAGAACAGTAAGATGGATGGATAAGTACAGCTTGATTTCCCTCAGACCGTAATGTCAGTGATTTATTTATTCAAGTAATGTTCGTCACATCCCTTTGTACCATACAGAACTATCCAGGCAAAAGCTTTTATTGCTATTTCCTAGTCCTTTTCATAGGGTCCAAAATGAGAAATTATCCACTAAAACTACTATTTAATGTGTCACTGTAGACAAAGGATCATTATGCAATCTTAAGGAATGAATTATTGAAAATTAGTATTTTAGTTTACTCATGCAAAACGTCTGATAACCAACTAATATAAATTTGCAAAATGAACCCCTACACTGAAAATTAATGCCTTTACATGTTTTAATGATTCAAATGACATTTACTTATCTGGGACAACAACCAAAGTGCTAAAATATATTGTTAACTTTGTCATGATCAGAGGTTAAAAGGACAGATTGCAAATTCAAAGCCGGTATTTGCTTCTCCAAAGCATATCTTCAAGTATTCTGTAATGTCTTAAATACTACTCCTTTTGAAAAAAACCTAAGCATTAAAATATTTTTGGTCTAGAATCTTGTTTTAGAAATGTGAAATATTATAAAAACTATTATACAAAATGGCCCTCAGAATTACTTGAATTTTACATATTCAAAAATAATTACATTAAGTGACCACTTATGTCTAATTTAGTTTGCACACATTCACTGAAGGCAAGGACACTTTAAAGAAAGCAAATACATGAGAAATCTTTTGTTGTATTTAAGTACCCTATGACTCTTAGTACAAAGGTATGTGTTTTTATACTGGCCCTCATGATTTATCTTTATCAAATATATTGCTCAAATTTTACTACAAAGAATTATGTTATAAAGTGAATAATATATGATCTGCAACTCAAGAAAATTGTGTTGGGGAAGATAAGAACACAACCAAAGATTTCCATGCTATGGTGAAATACATGAGCCTATATAATTTAGTGACTTGATTATAACAGGAGGGTGAGGCATAACGGAGGAAATGAGTGATCAATACCCAAAATATACAGGACGTTCCTATATGCCAGGTACTTCTACTCAGAAACACCATAACTGATGAAAACACACACTCACACACATATACACATACAATTTGTAAATGTGGTAAAGATGGAAAGATCAAAGTAGTTGTGTGAAAGGCGTAACTTTATGGGTAACATTTCTGACTCCATGATTAGGCTTTTGTGAGCCAGATTTTGTTTTTGTAGTCCTTGCCAATTTCTGTGTAAGACTGGATGATAGTCTTTAGCTTACAGAGCCATTTCAAAGATCTAATGAGATAATGAATATAAAATCTAATACATAGACATTTAGGAAGAATAAATTTAGAGATATAATGTACAACACAGGGACTAAAGAGAATAAAGTTGTATTTGAGTTTCATGCTAATTGAGTAAAATTCAGGTGCTGTTGCTACAAAAACAAATTTTTAAGGAATGGGTAACTTTAAGATGATGAGTGGTAATTCATAATCTAAACCTATCTCAGAACATCATGTTTTATATTTTAAATATACGCTATAATTTTTTTAATCAGATAAATACTAAGCTCTCATTTAACATTTTACATTGTTATCGTTATATTTTTAGAAGGACAAATTTACTTATTGTCTTTACTGTTTTTAACTTGGACAACAGTCAAGAACATTTTCCAAAGAAATATGAGGTTAATCATTGATAACTCATCAGTCAGGTAAAGAAACACTGGTACTTGATCAGGTAAGTAGAAGTGCCTGCAATTTTAATTGAAGATCCGCTTCGAAGTGCACAAATTTTGAAAAGATACGCTCTTAAGAAATTCAGTGCTCAAGTAACACATGACTACGCTGGATCGTTTATTCATCTATTGGTTTTTGAAAGAGAAATAAGCTCAAATAGGTAATGACTGAGACAAAATCCCACAGCTAGGACACAGAAGGCTCGTGTCTCGCCGCCATATGCATTTGAAACACTTCATTTCTTCATGCCGCCTGCTCTCTAGTCTGCAATGATGGTGGACATCGTATCTTCGACTAAATTTTCCAGTGGCAATAAAGTGATTTGCTTTCAGATCTATTTGTTTATTAGCTGTTGGTTTACTCGCTTTTGTTCAAAATACTTTTCAGATATTGTATTTACAATAAATTCTGACTATTTTGCAAGGACAGCCATATATGTATGTGTGTGTGTGTGTGTGTGTGTATGGCTGTATATATTAACTATATATAGTTGTGTGTATATTAACTATATATGTGTATATTAACTATATATATACACACACACACACACACACACACACATAGCTGTGTTTGTTAGACATTTTTTCATCTTAGTAAGGACACTTTTCATAACATTATGTATCTATCTTAATGTGTGCCTGACTTTGAGAAAGTTTGTGAGGCAAATATTTGGAAAGTTCATCAAGTCCATGTGGTTTTTATTATGCTTGTTACACATTTATTTTTTGCAACATTTTATCATTGTATTTTTAGTTAAGCCTAAAGCTATAATATTTAGGGGCAGATATCCCCACTTATGACAGCATTTGTTTTATTCTGTTTCCAGTCTAGCCAAGAACAGATGGGCTGGAGCAAACCTCCTGCCTCAGCTACCAAAATAGCTGAGATAATAGAGACACCGCCTGAGGGCAATGACCATGCTGACGCAGGAGACAAACAAATCCAGACAGAAATCCTTTACTCTGCAGTTTGCTGTAGTCTGGGGTGTGGTAGAGAAAATGATTTTGTGTTAATTGGGTGTTACATTCTTGACTTTCCTCTAAACATACTTTAAAAATCTTGCCTCATGGAAATGAAGAACTTTTGGCTGTTTGCTACATCAAATTATTTACTTTATCTGGAGAAGAGAAAGCTAAACAAATAATCTCTACAGAGCTAAGTATTAAAAGACTTCAACAATCGTATTTCTGAGAGATTATTTTAATAACAGAATGCAAGGGAGAAAATATTTTATGCAGTCTTTGTACCACACAAAGGTCAAAAATATTGGCAGTAATGTTATTTATATTTGCTCAAAAAGTAAGAAAAAGACCATTTTCCAATGCCCATCACAGCACAGGAAATGAGAGGAGACTGTGGGATATTTATAGCATTTTGCAAAGGATCTTGGTCCTAAAGAAATGTAAGCCCATCATTCCTTGAGGAGCCAAACTCCACATCACACATACACACAACTTGGCACAGAAATTTTGTCCTAAGAGCTACTTCTAATAAGAGCATGGCAGGCACTGAAGAATGAATATTCAGTAGTATATCAGTAATCCAAGCATGTTCATGAGCAGGAGTAAAATCTGGTGTCTAAGAATTTTCAACATTACAACACAAAAAATATATTGAAAGTGTCAGTCTTTCGAATTCTGATAGTTTCATCCACTTGCACATATACTAGAAAGAACCTGGTAATGAATTTTGTACTTGATAAGAACAAAGGAATCTCAACTTTCAGCCAATAATATTCATAAAAGAAAAGTATTATGTCTTTATTATATTACTGTTAAATGTGATCACTCTGAAAATTGATTAAAATACTGATATACCATTCAAAACAAAAGACAGTTTTCTGTTGATCTTTTAATTAAAGATTAAAATAATTGTTCCCTGGGCTGTACATTAATCATACCTACAGGCTTGCATAAAGATATACAGGTATAAAGGTCATTATTAAATAAGTCTATCAATTTCTATTACCAGTTTAAAAAATAATTATCCTAGAGCCATAAATTACATGATGTCATACTGTACTAACTTTTTTTTCCCTTTTTTTCTTTTCTGTGACTAGACACACAGTCTACCACGGGACTATAGCCCAAGCACTTCTACTGAAAAATTTGTAGGATATATTCTAGAATTCAGAAATTGGAAAGTCATAAGGGATTATGGGAAGCATTGTTTCTTGACCCAAACTCTCTGCAGTTGGTGGTTGTTGCAAAAACACAAGTTAAAAAAATGGCTGTTCTTTATGATTATCTGGTTCGTGTTCTATCAAAGGCATCATTCATAGTTTGTGAGCTTGTGATAAGTAAGACAGTCATGGTTATCTAATCAGTGATATAAAAGGTACATCTATTTGGCTGAATCCTAATTTAGGAATTCTATGAGTCAGGGAATTGGTTGAAAAAAAGTTGATAAATCTTCTAAATTAAATGTATTCATGACGTCATCCTGGTTTAAATATATCCAGGATGAGATGAGGTGGATGTACTACACAAATTCATTAATTAGCTATAAAATATTCCTCTTTATCCTGTTACTGCTAGTAAGTTTAAATTTTTCCCCCTTGGCATGTATTCTTAATCTACTTCACCTTTTGTCCTTATGTCATTTTCCTTGCTGTATGTAGCCATTTGATATTTTATCTTGCTGTGGTTTTGTACAACATAAATCCATACAAAGTGTTAAAGATAACATTTTTATTTTATGTTCTCTCTGTATAAATATATCTTAGCATGTAACATATTTACATTGAATGGAGTAAAACAACTTTAATTTCACTCCTTAAAGTTCTGTTAGTAATTTGCTGCACAAAAAACCATGGAAACCCCTTTGTAAGCTATAAGTTTCTAAAGGGAAATCCCATCACTGACACTCTGTTAGCCGTGTTGTCACGTACTCGATGCATAACATAATGCTGCTCTTTGGGGTGTAATGTGGGGTCATAATGCGAGAGTACATCTGGGCTGCATTCCAAAGTTATGTTCATGAGTTTGTTGTTTACAGGAATGTTCTAACATTATTTGAGCTCACTTTTATTAACCTTCTTTACCTGTCCCAGAATACTACACTAATTATGTTCCAGCTCATCACCCTACTCCTATGAAGAAATGTGTTTCAAGATTTATCTTCAAATAAAATAGTAACCTCATTCATGGCAGATCTAATCCAAGACTCCCAAAGATATATTATATTGCCACTAGATTATATAATACATTATATTGCTATATATATAGCAATGATATATACTATATATAATATATAACAATATATATCATATAATATAAATGATACAACATATCATATACAACTTTACTATATATATATATATATATATATATATATATATATATATATAATACATAACATATATTTATATATTACATTTATTCCAGACAGCACACCTATGGTAAAATTTCATTTGCTAAGTGGGCACATTAAGATATTAAAATAGAACAATTTGTTTGCATAGAGGACTCATTTTTACCATAGATCTTAGCCACCTCAGCATTCAATTGTTTTTCTGTCTCTAAATCAAGTCTTTAATGTTTCCAACTTCAAAAGAAGTATTTTAGAATTCCCTTTGCCATGTCTAATTTTTTTTGCCTTTTTCATAGAAGGCTTTGCTATACAGTTCAGCCTGGCCTTGAATTCACTTTGCAGCCCAGGCTGGCCTTGAACTTTCAGCCTCCCTGCCTCTGCCTACCAAGTACACGTGTGCATCACCATACCCATATGCTTGGCATACCTGAGTTTCCAGAGTCACTCTTCTTATATCTTGGGATTATTATTAAATAAAATAAGGCCACCCAAAAACAAACACTGTGTTACTGCCACAGTGAATTTAATAATTAAAATGTTTACTGGGTACAGAATGGGTGAGCAACATACACAGTTTGGATGCTATGGACAAAAGAATGATTCTTGTCTTTGGTGAAATACAGAGGACAACATAAGCTTTCATCATGCTACTCAGAATGGTGTGCACTGGTGTGCAGTTCAAGATCTATGTATTATTTCTGAAACTTTCCATGTTATATTTTCAGATTGCAATTAACTGGAAAACTGAGCCATGGAAAGTGAAGCTACATATAAGGTGAGATTTCTGTACCTGTAATCAGCTTCTCCCCTCTGCATAGGCATTGTTTTATTTAGTGTTAATTGGCATTTGTGTCGAGAGTATCTTAATTTAGAGGGCTGATGAATGGTATGGTTATTGTTGAGTTAGAAAGAAAGTCTGTTAGTTGATTATAGAATGCTAATTTTTACTTTCTAAAAAATAAGTATTTACTGGTACTATCTATAACTTCATATAATTAGGAACTGTGCAATTGAATCATCCTTCTAAAAACTACTACAATGATTTCTTTGACCGACCGTTACAAAAATATGGATAGCAATTATGTTTTATGACTATTTGTTTTACTTTGCATGATGCAATTTGAGCATTTTATTTTTTTGCGTAGGTTTTTTTTTTTTTTTTGGCAGACTGGGGATCGAACTCAGGACCCTGCGCTTGCTAGGCAGGTGCTTATTCCACTGAGCTATATCCCCAGCCCTTGCATGATGAAATTTGAATCAAAATCTTTCTCAATCACTTCACTTGGAAATGCCCTCCTGATGGATCTATTTTGCAAGTTAAAGCAGTTTGAAGTCAGAATCAACTGAAGATTATTGTGACCTTATGAATTTGGGCCTTATATTCATCTAATTCGAATGTGATACATGTAAGAAAATAGCGATGTTTTATAACTCTGCTATTTTAATCTTATTAATTCTACATCTTGCAAATTACAAATAAGCTCGCTTATTAGAAGGAACTATTTAAAAGTTGAGTGGGCTCGCTCACCTGAATTTTTAACACTGAAAACTGTTCTACAAATAATAGTATTTCCTTGTATAACCAAAAAGAATTATTCTTTCCGTCCATTTTCACACTTCTTGTCTGTTTCTTGTCTACATTTTTGGGAGGGAGTCAGTCTACAGAGTTAGTCTATTCCATTATAAAGAACCCTACTCTCTGATGAAATTAAATGGAATTTGAAAGTCCCACAACAAGCTATAAAAGAACTGTATAATATTTCAGTCCTCTGGTTGATAACTGCATTAGCTCCACAAAGTCAGTGTAGAACAATATGATAGAAAGGCTTTAGTTTATAAAGCAAGCAATGTTTGGAAAATCGTATCAGTCTGCCTCCAAACTACATCGTGGGTTCATCCTTTCTCTCCATCGCTACTACCACCTTGATTCATACTATATTTCAGCATGTTCTCAATTGTTTTCTCCTTTTTCGTTTTTTGTTCTTCCAAGATATTGTCCAGAATATGTTTTTATATGTAAATTATGTGCCTTTTTAATAATAGCTAAGTGACTTTCCCATAGCCACCCAACTAGTCATATCATAGCCCGGAAAAGAGCCATACTTCTGAATATCAGATTTCTGAATGGAAATAAGCTCGCTCGGTGTAGAAATTGTCCTGCATTATTATAATATCCAGAAAAGTACCTTAAGTATAATAGGCACATCAGAAGTATTGATTAAATTGAGGATTAATACTAGGAAATGCATCTTAATTCAAATCATCCATACCTTACCCCTGTTAGTTGTAGTTGTTAACAGATCAGTAGATGTTAAAATACTCACCATTAAGGTCAAATCACATGTTGAGTTAAATTGTAGTTTCATGTTGAGCTCAGTATTTAAAAATATCTACAACTAAGTCCGGGCTCCATGTTGAGTTATTTTCAGAGCTAAAGTTTTAAACCTGTGGTCAGGGAGGGACATCATAACACACATACTGTACATGTTGTTTGATAAGACATTTAAGTAAGCCTTTTAGAAAAGAGACTTTGCAGACAAAAAGAAGTAAAAGGCTTTTAGCTTTAACCTTAATTGATGCTCTAAGGCCCAAGAAGCCCCTCAGCAATAAGGGTCCTCAGCTAGATAAACTACTGTGTCTTAGAATGCCCCCTAACTGTACTCCTTCTGATCTTTCTCTGTACCAGCCAGCTGCTGCCTGGCAGTTCAAGAAGATAGTGCTTAAAAGGACTTGCAAGTTTGACAAAAAAAGTTGGAGAAATTGATTGGTATTTAGAGTTTAGTGGTCTCCTATGGGTATTCCTGGGTTTCTGTGACTGATTTTGATGAAGTGCTTTTATTTGTCTCTCTACCCAGAGACTGCAGATGAATTTGCAATAGAGCAGCATGCCTCCTGTTTAGCTTTGTCAGGCACCACTTAGACATGTTATAATTTATTTTCTAGGAAAAATATTTCTCATGAGGGCTTCTGGCTAACACAGTTATAAAGCAGCTGGCTACCGTTCAACCTGTTGTCTGCTGGCAGCTGGGCTTCCCTGTATAGGCAAAAAAGAAACACAACTAGAGAAAGAAGTTGTAGAAGATGGGGTCAGGAATCAAAACTACTACTTTCAGAGGACTGAATCTTCTTTTTCTGGGTGCTTCTGATTGTATACAAATGCACACACAGGCGATTTCATCTAACAGGGCATAGTGTTATGTTTCTTATGTGCCTGTAGTTATACATTTGAAAGTATGACTCCAGTCATTGTGAAGACTCAAAACTACCCTTGCAAATTCATCAAATAATCCAGGTAATTTTTGGCACAGTATTCTTCAGGTAAAGTTTCAAATAATAACTGGGTTAATTTTTTCTTTTGAAAAACATTTCAAAACTCCTTTAACACTGTACTCACAAAATTAGTGAGCAGATGATCATGAGGGGTGTAAAGAAACTAAGATGGATACTAAAATTCCTTGTATATCTAGATACTCCCCCAGCCTCATGCAGTCATAACTGGAGTTTGGGAGAGGTGACTGGATCATGGGTATGTGATAACAGATCATAGGTGTATGACAGTGGATTGATCCAGTGCTGAGATTTTAGCTGGGTATGATGTTGGAGGGGGTGAAGCCTGGAAAGAAGAGGTGGATCACTGTGTACATGGCCTGGAAGAGTGAATATATATATATATATAATCCTGGAATGGTGATACATAACATAAATACATATCTTTTTTGCCCCTTGAACCTGTGTCCTACTGCTCTGACCTTCAGCCCTGCCATGGACTATTGCTCCTCCACCTTGCCTTGGAGCCTGTCACCTATGGACTGAAATCCCCTGCAGACTGGGGGCTAAATAAACCTTTCTCCCTTTAACTGTGGGAATCAAACACTTCCTTCAAGAAATGACAAAATAAATGAGACACTTTCACTTGGAGCACATGTTTGCTGATTTGAATAGTGAGCAAAACTGCAAGGAAATTTGCTTTTTGTATGTGGCAAATTTACAATATAATCCGTCATTAAGTCCCAGACATTATCTATCATAATTCAACCTTTTCAAGAACCACTAACAGATAAAAAATTCTGATAAGTGAAATATTTATATGTCATTTGGAATTAAAGTAACTCTTTTAGGCTTACATTTTTATCTTAACATTCTAGAACATAAAGGGGAAAATTAAGGTACATAATTTCATTAAGCTATTCTTTAACTTCTTTACCCCTTATCCACCTTCTGATGAATTATTTAATTCAGATTCATCAGCGGCTCAGGTTTTCAACAGAAATTTCAGTGCCAGAGGTTCCAGTGGTATACAATAGTTCATAAAAGAGTATCAAATTATAGATTTTATGAATTTGTTTCAAATATACAAATAACCATCAGACAGAAATTTGATGCTTCTGTTTTTCTCATTGGTATCTGAAAATATCAACAGAAAATCCTCACACAGAAACTAGATGTTCTTTCTTCCCATGATCCTCAAAGAGTTTATCAACTTAAACATCAACATTGATGAGTTGTGGTTGTCTAAGTCGCTGCTCCCAGGAACAACAATCCAAGTCCATGATTTCACAGGTGCGGAGAATCACACTCTGATTTTAAGACATAAACAACTACAAAATGTGTTTAGATTTTAACACATTAAAATGTGGGGAATATGCCACACATCCAGAGAAATAGGAAGTATGAACAGGGACGCTTGCATCTGAGGAATTGCACTGTATGTCACAAATGTAAAGGGATTCAAGTGGGGAGACAACTACATCAGGTTTGAACTGAATAATTTCCCCACAGCCAACCGGGCATCCAAAATTATGGACAGCCTAATTTTCCAGATATGACAGCCTAATGAGAAATAAAATCAACATTTCTAACATACAATACAGGGGATTTTGATCTGGTCAAGCTAGAGGAGCACTTTTGTAGAAAAAATGGCACCCAGTGTATGCGTGTTGCCGGCCATTGCACATTTTCCTAGGGATGAGCTGCATCTATGTTAACTCACGGATACTCTGGCTTTTGTTATTTATCTTACCTTGATTGACATTAGCACTCCTTTTCACTCTTGACTATAACAATAAAAGTAAAATTAAAAAAAATAAGTGCCCAGATTTGGTGCATTTTACCAAGACACCCTAATTTCACATAAATGGGAAAATAAAATATTCACCTACACAGTATTGCCCCTCAAATGTACAGAGATTCTCTTTTTAAAATAACTATTGAAAACTCATTGGGAATTCATTTACTCTCAGGCCTCTTTGCTAAGAATCCACTGTGCTAAGAATGCACCTTCCAGGCATAGGGCACAGAAGAGAAATATACTATGCTTTAAGAAATGTATAAGGTCCAAACAAACCTTGAATAAACACAATCCTCAACTATGCTAATTCTAATGTCACATTTTCTGAATGTGTGGGATTTTTCACTATGCTTTTCACTACTCATACATACTATTCAGAGGCTAAAATCACCCCCAACACAAAGACTCTTCACAGAGCCTTCGATCATTGCAAGATGGCCAGTTTGAATATGACATTTTGAATGAATTTTATGTGGCTTGTGTAATGAAACCCTCCAAGTGGGTTTCTTCCCTGATCTCATGTTAACATTGCAAAGGCACAAGAGCAAATCTTACCTCACAGTTTATGCAATGGAAATAAAGAAACAGTATTCATTGTGGACTCTATTCATACAGGGGAAAGTGAGGCATTGCCAAGTGAATCAAAAGAACTAAAGAGATGTAAGTCTCAGAAAATCTGTGACAGAGTCCAAGGACTTCCTATTTTAGAGAATTACAAAATTTTCTGGTAGTGAATGCTATGCTGATATGCAGTTTGTCAACAAATAGGTATTTGAATGAGCATATCATTTAAAATCTATAAGACAATTATTTTGGAAATACATGAAAGCAACCACTGTACAGGTGAGGTTTATGCCTCTTTTTGCCATAAAAATTATTGAAAAACTCAAATGATCTGCATTAGTCAATAAGTAATTGAAATTTTAATGTTCTTGTTCTAGATCTGCAACCTTTGACTGACCTAGACCTAGTGAGTGAAAGTTATGAATAAATAGATTTTGGATCAATTTAAAGATAGAATACTTAGCAGTTAGAGCTTCAAAAAGTTGTCTGAATGTATTTTTTCTCATCTCTGGGGGCATTTGGTCTACACCACTGACAAATTAGATTCATGTACAGTAGGATGTGTGCAAATGTGTGATAGAAATGATAAAGAAAATATTAGAGGATATAATCCAAAAATAAGAAAAAGTGTTTAATGGTAACCAGAGGAAAGACACTGGTCATTCAAGGGCTCTGATTTGCACGCGGTCTGCTGGGCTGTGCTGGCCAGCTGTCCTTCATGGAACCCGGGAAGTTCTGCAGGACAGAGTCGGTAATAGTACCCTCAATTTGTTGTGTTTGGTCACTTTCAGCACGTGGAAGGAAACATTCATAGGAGCCAAGATATGTGGGCTGATAGATAATGGTCTAAAGTCTTAAACAAATAAACATCTCAAAACTTATAATATGTTTTTTACATATTACTGTACATAACCATTAAATTATAACTGGCACAATTATGGAAGGTCATGTAGGAAATAAGAAAATAGCAAAACTAACACTTTCTCTGTTCTTCATTAGATATAAAATTTTAATTAACTACAGTACTTTTTTTAAAATTTTATTCTGAAGAGTGTAGTAAATGAGAAAAAAAAGCAGAATAGTGGCATACCAGCATCACAAATATAAGCAAACCAAAGCAAGAACATTTAAAGTGATATGGGATTTCAAGACAAAATAATACGAATTAACAGTGGTTGTTATATTACATTTTGTTATCTCCAATTACGTTGCTCAGATTACCAGATGTAAGAATGAAAGATTGTTCAAATCATTAAAGAGAATAAGAAAATAACTATTAGATAAAACATTAGAGATAACACAGAGTTTTACTAGACAAAATGGTAGGAATTCACCATGGTAGTTCCACTGCATATTGTTACCTTCAAATCAGTTGCTCAGATTACCAGATACAAGCATGCAAAATTGGTCAGAACATAAAATTTTTAAGCATTAACTATTCCTTCCAGTATGTCATCAGACGTCAGCAATACAGTTACCACAGATATATATATATATATATATATATATATATAATTATTATTATGCCGGGCATGGTGGTGCACGCCTGTAATCCCAGCACTCAGGAGGCTGAGGCAGGAGAATCATTGCATGTTCCATGGCCAGCCTCAGCTACAAAGTGAGCTCAAGGCCAGCCTGAATTGTGTAGTGAGACCCTGTCTCAAAAAGACAAATATATATACATACATATATATATATATACACACACACACAATATGTATAATTATATATTTATATATAAATATATTTTCACTTAGTAAAAAATATATATTATATATATTATATATATATTTTTTTTTTACAAAGTAATTTATTAGATCTAAAGAGGATTAGTGAAAAGTTATGGATTATCTACATATCACTAGAAAGGATATACTTTTTTAACTGCATGTATTTTGCCTTGAGATATAAGTGATAGTATCAAATTAAGTCATTGTAATTAGCAAGATGTACTTAAAATAAGCACTCAGACTATTTTTATTATGAAAGACATTAGAATTGTCCTTAGAGGGAAGCCTAATTCATTCTGATATTACAAATGCCTAAGATAATGTGTGGTGAATGAATTTATGATGTATTAAAATGTGTTATTTGGTTGTAAAACCTATTGTGAACTGCACAAAACTAATTTCTGAAAGTTTGAAGCAGCATCTATTAGAACAAATTAAGTATTTTTGTTCTAAAGTTGAATAAATGTAATACTGGTTTTTTTCACCTTTTCTTAGCATACATATGCATTGGTTGGCTAACATTTTAATAACGAAATGCACAAAGAAAAATCAAAAGAACTCCTAAAGAAAATATATATGAACAACGCCATCAGAGAAAAAAACTGAAGTGTTAAGGGGGAGAAAAAATGACGACAAACATTAATCGAGGGGTTTAACTGGAATGAAGGGAAGGGGCAGAGAGAGAATACACAGTAAATATAAAAATGCACTGCTGCGCTTGGAAATTCACAGTGAAGTTATTATAGATAATATGTCTAAAAACTATACAGGTTGTCCAGACTACCTAGCTAGGTTAATGGAGTAATAACTCTTGTAATATAGTGAATGCAGAGAGGAGATAATGTTTTGTAATATGCGAGCTTCCTGGTCATATCAGTGTTAGAACAAATATATGAACCAGAAGTAAACTATGGAGTTACAATATAATTATTTGTTTTTCTTTTCAGAAGACAACTATGAAAAGAAATAAGCATTTATGTTTGTTATGATTAACCAGTTGTCAAATATATGAAAATTTAAAAATAATTTTGAAAAGTGACCGTTTAAATTTTCTCTTGCATGAAATATTATTTTAATAAGAAGTTAGAAAATAAGTGCTGTGAAACAAAACAAAACAGAACAAAAAGCTTACACAAGAAGAAAATATTTAGGAAATGGCTGTTCAGGAAAATGTTGATCATTTTGTGATTTTGTTACCAAGTGCACCTCTTATATGTATGAACAATGAAATGAAAACAGTCTTCTAATCCAAGCCTAAAGAAGCCTTTCAGTAAATCTTGAATCCAACTGTTACAAGACAGCTCCTTGTAATTTTTTCCCATTTGTTCATATCAGGACAGTAAATCAGTATAAAACAAGTCAAATTTTACAAATAAAAATTTAATTAAAAAGTGCTGCCAAATTGATTGGTAGGACTGATAAATAAGGGGTATAGACTGGGAGTCACCCTGTCCTCCAAAATTCATGGGCTGAGACTTAATTCCTAATGTGACAGTATTTAGAGAGAAAGTCTGAAGAGTAATTAGGTCATGTGGATGGAGTGTTCATGACTGCATTAGCACCGAGATTTGGGAGAATTTGAATTCACTCTCAGTGAATGCACGTACCGTGAAAAGATCCTACTGCTGAACCAAGAGGAAGATCCTCAAGAGCCAGCATCCAGATCTCAGATGGCAAGCTTCCAAAATCTCTCAGAAAAAAGAAAAGTTTAAATACCACTGTCAATTGCATTTAATTACAGCAGCTCAGTGTGACTAAGATAGTTATAGTTGAACATAATGATTTAGAATTTTAGAAAATCTCTATGTACTTTTTCTATGTATATCTATGCACACTGAGGAGTTAAATATTCCTGTCATAAATATTGTTTATTTATATTTTAAATAACTATTTCTATTGCATTTATTTATTTTATTTTAAAGAGAAAAAAGTAAAAGAAAAAGAAGATGGAGTTTTAAAACAGGTTAGTAGGAGATTTACAATAATTAATACATTCACTACTGTGTTTGTAGTAGTTATTCACAGTTGAGATATAGGCATGATATCCTGTTAAAACAATATTCTTTTCAATGAACTAAGAGAAACTAGCTGTATAACTATCTGGGATATAGATAAATTTTTCTTGTTCCTTTCCTTCCTTTCCCCTTTCTCTTTTCCCCTTTATATCTAGAACATACAAATAATTGGAAAAAATTAGACCCTGTCAAATTCAAAGAGCAAATCCAAAAATGGGCATCTGAGATGAAAACACAGTTCTCAGTTCTACGAAATATAGATGGCAAAGAAATACATGGAAAAATGTTCAACACCATTGGTCATTTGAGAAATGCAAATTAAAACAACACTGAGATTCCATCTCACCCCAGAAAGAATGGCTGTCATCAAGAAATCAACTGCTAACAAATGCTGGAGGGGCTGGAGGGGAAAAGGAATCCTTCTCCACTGTTGCTGGGTGGGTGGTGTATTTGATTAACAACTGGTAGTCAACTTATAACCCCCAGCTGAACTGAGTAAGCATGGTGCTGGGTGTGGGAGGCCCACCTGAGGGTTGTTGGCAGCAGCATAAGAGGCAGAACTTAAGACAACTTAAGAACGTAAGAACATAAGAGAAGTTAGGCTGTTGGAAACTGAAAAAGGCTGTTGGAAGCTGGTAGAAGCTGTAAGGAGCTGTTGGTTCTTTTGGAGGACCTTGTCATGCTGACTTGCTAATGAACTTGACTGTTTTCATCCTCCAAGGAGCTTGCAACCTTGTTGGCACTGAGAATGGCTTTGGTTCACTTTGGGGGAGCTCTGGTTATCACTTTGAGCATCACTTCCTGGCTCTGGAGGGGAAGGTGGTGCACTGCCGGCCTCCTGGAGAAGCTTGTCATATTGATTTTCCTGATGGGAACTCAGCATTTCTGATCACTGGAAGAGCTCAGGACCTCACTCTTGCTGAGGATGGCTTTGTTATCTTTCAGGAGAGCTCTGGTTCTTTCTTTGTGTGTCACTTCCTGGCTCCAATGCAGATGCCTCAGCCTGCTAGCACCAATGTTTTATCCTGTTGGCACAGACTTTCTAGATTCCACCACTCACCTTTGGGCCTTCCCAGTGTGGACCCATGAAACAGACATGCAGGAGATGTCATGTAGGCTCTGGGCCTCCAGTTTGATTCATGGGAGGCACTGTTATGGGCTCTAGGTCTTCAGCTGGACTCATGCAGGACATTACTGTGGGACTCAGGCTCTCAGCTGGATTCTTGGTCTATAGAGCATGGACAGATTTCCTGCACTATCTTGTATGAGTATTATACATAATCTTATAGAATATGTGTCCTATATTATACTGTTCAGCTTGGAAAAAAAAAAAAACACCAAACCAAGACATGTAGACTGGTGCAATTCTTCCCAGAAGAATTAAAAACATCATACCATAGCAGTACATGTGCACCTATGTTTATAGCAGCACAATTTGCAACAGCTAAGTCTTGAAAATAATCCTAATGCCCATCATCTGAGGAATGCATGAAACAGATATAGAAATTTTATACAATGGAGAACAACTCAGCCATAAGAGCAATAAATTCGAGACTTTTATAGGTAAGTGCATGCAACTTGAGATCATACTCATAAGTGAAATAAACCAGATGCACATGTATAAACATTATAGTGACTCCCTAGTTTGGGAAGCTGAAAGACTATATAAGTTCCAAAATGTACAATAGATTTTGTAAATTGGGAAGAAACTACTCAAAAGAAGAGAAAAACCATAGAAAATTATTGATATTAATTATGAAAAGAAATTAATTCTACCATTAGAGGCTATATCTAAGATTTTCAAGAGATCAAAAAATTCAGTCATCTTAAACTCCAAGAACTATTCATAGTTTTAGTGAGATAAAATAGTGTTTGTTTATTAAATACATCTTAAAATATTAGACCATCTTTCTAATTATTAAATATAATTTTAAGTTTTGTCTCATTATTTTACTCCCATGTAAGCCCTGCCAGAGCAGCCTGAGGTAGCAGCATGAAGAGATGTTTCTAGAAAGGTGTCACATTCCTGACATGACAGGCCCAATGTCAACTATTCGCTGAGCTCCTCACTTGGGGGTGTTAGAATGGACCTTACTCAAATCATCCAACAAGCACTCTGTATAATATTGAGACGTTGGAAGGAATTTGCCTGTACTAGCAAAACACTGGGGGGAAGAATTTTCAGGCAGCTCACAAGAGCGCTCTGATAAAAGTAACAGCTGCCTTCCTCTAGCCCTTTTCCTGCTCTGTCCTTCCTTTGCTTTCCTATGCATGATAGAGGCCCTAGACAAGAGGCAGCACACTGAGTAGCTGAGGAGAATGTATGATGTTACCACTGAACTTCTCCGTCCTTTCCAAGTCCCAGTTCTCCTCTCCGAGCAGGCTCCCCACAGCCATGCCCAGCTTTTGGATTGAATATGGACCCAAACACTGTGGCAACGATTTAAATTGAATGAGGTATTAACCTATGAAGCAATGGCCTGGACTGGCCAGTTTTATTGAGACTGTTGTTGAAGACTTAAAAATTACTGAGGAAGTGTGAGAACGAGTCTGAAATTCTAGGTCACAGGATGTAGCAGGAGAAAAAAGAAACCAGTTTTTTAAATACTCTATAGAAAATCCTTTAGCTTGCTCTATGTTATTTTTTAAGACGAATTTTTATATGAAACCTAAGAAAGTTTTCAAACCATTGGTATGGGCTCAAGATTTTTTCCCAAAGAACAAGTACATATTCATATGTATATATACACTTTTAGGGTTAATTTTATCATTGCCACAACCACATTCCTAATAAACACCCAAAGCATTGACAAGGTATTTTTACAAATCTATCACCCAGCCGCTCACATAGGAGGCAAAGTATACGGGAAACAAGTATGCATCTTTCCTCTCTTCTTTTCCTTACATCTAGCGAATCTCTAAGTATGCCTAATATCAATTTATAGCCTTTCTTTCTTCTACTTATAATTTAATACTTCAATCTCCCCTGCATCTTTATAACCAACTCTAAACGCCATCACTTTGATTCTTTCCAGGGCCATGAAAGCATCTCTAAATCACAAATCAACAATGTCTTTCCTGTTTTGAATAAATATTCAAAGTACCAATTGTAGAGAGAAAAAAAAACACATTATTTTTCTAGTTCCTCACTAAACTAGTGCATTTTGTAAGTGAGAGAGACACAGAGATTACCCTGGAACAACAGGTATAAAGGAACAGCCATTTCCTGACTCTGCACCCATTAACTAAAAGATAGAACCAATCCCCATAATGTGATATATACGTTCTTCCATTGCTGAATGCCCATTTACCCCTGCAGCAGCATCTCTCACCGCTTCCTTGATTGACTCTGAGAGTGGAGTTTTTCACTCTGCTGTCTGGATGAGGGTGACTGTCTTTAAGATTATGTTCCGATGCCATTTCCTCTAGAAAAACACTTATTTCCTCACACTGTGTTGGATGTCTCTCCTTGGATGTCTTGTATGTCTGGCCCATGTGGCTCTAACCTTGGTTCACAGAGATACATCCTTCAGCTGAACAAAATAGCTTATTTTGAAACCAAAATTAGTGAGAGTATATATACTATAACGTTGTGAGTTTTCAATCTGTAAGGGATATAAATTGACTGATATACTACCTTCAACAAGTCACCTCTTACAGGATAACCACTGTCTCCTAGCCACTAACAAAAGTATTAATACCAAAAGAGAATTACATTTTTACCTGATTTTCCAAGAGTATAGTTACTTGATCTTGTAGGTGAATATATTTTTTGCTCTATCTCATTTTTTTCTGAAAAACATTGGGCAGTACAAGAAAATAAAACCAAAAGTTCTATGAAAATCCTTATAATCTTCTCCATAATTTTCACATGGAAAATACGTTTAACAAGTGCTCGCCTCAAAAAACTGTTCTTATGAACTGACTGTAGTGAAATGTGTGATGATTTTAGAACCTATGCCAAAATTTCATGACATTCTTCATATTGAGACTGAGATTTCATCTTCTCTACTTGAATCTGTATGAATTTATATCTGCCTTAATCAGAAGAGCACAGAGGCAAAGAAATTTTCCAAGGTCACATGCTTTGTTCATGAGAACATTTCCTCTTTTGGCAAGAAGTTTGACCATCAAAAGTTTGATAGAAACCCAAGACACGTGAAGAGAATATATGAAGTGGGCCAATAGCCCTAACCAACTCTATCCAGTCAACTCTTTTCACACAATCTCTTGAACATATGTTAATAAATCTCACCATAACCCATCCCCTATCCATTGAGACTTTCCTGGATGAATCCCAGACTTCATGCAGCAGAGAGAATTCATTCTTGCTGTAGCATCTCCAGACTCCTACTCCTCATAAACCACGACTGCAACAAAATGATTGTTTTAAAAACTAGAGTGCAGAGTGGTTTGTCGCCTTGTCAGAGGATCAAAGCCAGAGGAAAGTATCCTCAAATGAACTCAATGACTGCAGATGACTTCTATTCTTGTAGATAACTTGACCCCCTAAATATTACTCCATTATAGTGTCTATAAACCTGTGCTTCATATATTAACTATCCTGAATTGTCACTCACAACTCCTCCATAGTTCATCATCTCTCAAACATTACCACTCAGTGCCTCTTGATCAAATACAGAATTAGGTAAAACATCTTTGGTTCATTATGCAAGACATATCTATAATTTGTCCTGGACCTGCCTTACCAAATTGCATTCTCAGTATTTAATATTCTTCTCCTAAAACCTTTGGGCATAGTTTGCTAAGAAAACTTGTATTATGCTTTCTGACCTCTTTGCATTAGTTCTTACTTTCACTCTTATCTAAAAATACCTCTCTCTGTCTCTCTCTCTGTCTCTCTCTCTGTCTCTCTCTGTCTCTCTCTCTGTCTCTCTCTCTGTCTCTCTCTCTCTCTCACACACACACACACACACACACACACACACACACACACACACTTTTATCCTTTCATGACTTTTCTTCCTCCTTCAAGGCACATGTTAAAGTAAATATTGTCTCTTCAACCATTGAATACACTTTTGTTCCCACCTTACCGCATAGATCATGCTGTTACATCAGATACAGCCTTAGAGTGATTTCCTCATCTCCTCAGCGTATGCTGTTTAGGACGAGCCCCATGTTTCTTTCACCATTTTCTCATTCAAGTTACCTGAACACATAGTTGTCAAATGGTCTAATATTTTAAGCTACATAGGCCAGAGGCTCAAAATGGCAGTTTACTTCTCTGAAAGGCTTTTCCTCTTACAGAGATATGTTTCATTTATTTCATCTACTTTTCCACTGAAGCAAAACCAAAAAGACATTTCCACTTTACTGATGTAGTATACCGAGATCCAATCAGATATAATGTTAGTGGGAGTGTCTGGGTTGCTAAATGTAAAACTTATCTTCACCAGCAGGTATTTGGAGGAAAAAAAAAAAAAAGGTATCAAAGCAGTCGCTTGGAAAGTGGAAATTATCCGTTCCGATTGTGTAACTCATATTAAGTACATTGCAATTTACAATGAATCATTATGTTTCCCTCATTTAATCCTTTTTATTCCTATTTAGCTTGAATCATAATCTTCACTTAGAAGCGAAGACAAAAGAGATCTTAGCACAGAAGTAACAGACCTATGCATTTAAGGTGAATGGCCACTGCTAAGATTTGAATTAGGCATGCTGCTTCAAATCTCTTATTTCTTTTAATCCCAATTTTAATTGGCAAACTGTACAAAAATATATAAGTTTCTAGCCTCCTAATTTTTATGTTTGTTTCAATTTTGCACCTTTTCTCATCTCTAGTTCACAGAACACCCAAAGGCATCTTTGTAAAGGTTTACTTCTTCAGGTCCTTCTCTATTTAAAATTTTTTTCTACTCCTTTATACTGTATAAAAGACCCTGTACATCTTTTTATAAATCACGCCTCCCTCCTAAGCCCAGTTACTATAATTTTCCCACTTTTTCAGTATCCTGTGGCATAAAATCCTTCTTGCGGGTCTGGCTGTGCCTCAGAGCCTTTTGCACACACAGGTCTTCCTCCTTGGGTGCTACTTCCGTTACTTTTGTGGATCAGTCCTCCACCTTCAAATGTCCACTCAGCTATCACTTAGAGAAGTCTGCCCTTATCATTCTGACTGGAATCAACATTTACTGATGACACCCAGCACAGTTTGCTGTTATTCCATACATTTCCTTACTTACATAAGATAGGACAAAGTCTTACAACAAATTACTCCTGGTTTCTTAAAAAATTCACAGCATTTAGAACAGCATACAAAAATCCTAACTATTTATATCTCTAAATGAATACATGAATTGCTTAATTCAGAGTAACCATGTATATGAAATAAGAGTGGGTGTGGAGTAGGGAGAACAGGGATAAACAGATGATTTTCCATATTAAGGCTTGAACTTGCTCTTCCAGTCACTAAAGTTTTTCCAGTAATAGGAGTGGGATAATCAGCTAGATTTTATCTTTTGACATAAGAATAATTCTGTAAATTCTATAGATAATAAGAAGGCACAGTTAACTAGTCTTACAGTTTCCCTAAATGCCATGGCTACAAATGCAATGTGAGTAAAAAATAAAACCCAAGTTTGTTTCTAGTTGGGCAGCTGATTACATGGTTTGCCATGAGTTTTCATAGGATACCACTAGAAAAAGCAAGCTTGGGTCAAGATGGACTCCAATTACAAATGAATATAAAAATCAACTGCTTTTTTCTCCATAAATACTGCATCTCCTGTTTTTACATGGCCCTTTGCAAAAAGCATATGGAAACAGTCTACAAGCATTGCTAATTTGTAGCTAAACTTTCATTTGACTAGTTTGGTCAACAAAGCTCAACTTGTTTGCTTCAGTGCTTCTTCCACGTGATCATTAATACAACCTATATTGCTGCACGTCTTCTGTCTGTGCCAACCTCTGGAGATACAAAGATGAATGTGTCATTTACCTCACCCTCAAAGCCAGACACAAGGTAACCACACACTGTAGACTTTCCCAGTTGTGACACAGAGAGGTGTTCAAAACATTATAGAATATTGGTTCACAACCAGGGTTCACTGGGAAGTGAACCTTGGGAAGTTTTCCTGATAAGAGACGATGCAATTAGTGTGTAGTATACATTGTATCCAAGTTGGGGAAGTGGAGAAAAACAACTCTTGTGTGTGACCATAGGGCTCCAAGTTGGAATAAGAGGAAAGAACAGGTGCGAGGAGGACTCAATGTGTGAGTTTGAGATAGATAGGGAGCTAGAGAAATAAGTAGGGGGCATATGATTATGGGATTTGACAATCAGCAGCCACACATTGTGCAATACACCCATTAAAATCATTAAGATAAAGCATCTTGTTACAACAAAGATAATTGCTTACATTAATGAGTTCTTCTTCCTAGTGTTTAATGTGAGCCCCTGGAAAGTAGGAGGACCGCATTGCCAGTGGTTTTATAATTTTATTTGAGTGATTACTTTGCACATGGGGTGCTACAAAAGCGAAGAACAGCTGGTGTGATTGAAGCAAGCTTGGGAAGCTCAGACCACCCTCTCCACCTCAGCCACTGCGGTTATACATAAGAGACGGATTGTGTCCTCCCAGAGTAACCCAAGTAGCACACTTTTCAGTTGATCAGATGAGATAATCTCTCATTTCAAGCTTTAATCTGCAAAGATTTTCTTTCTCTTGTCACTGTTTCTGCCTAAGAAAAACGTGAATTTTCGTGTGTTCACAAATCTGTGAGAACACTAATCTGCACAAGTCCCCTAAGTAACTGTGGAAGCAGAACTCATTCCTTAAACAGTTAATACCAAAAGCTAGAAGAACAATTTCAGGTAGACCTTGCTGTATGAAAACTGTGCACAAAGTTAGAGATCAGAATCTACATTAGTTATTCCTTTCAACTCTAGCACTTGCCTGGAGAGTTCCACAGATCTCATGTGGGCACATTCTTATGGGTGGGTTTAGCTGGTGGTGAATATGAATGGGTGATAAAGGAAGCCTCACTCACCACTCCAGGAGTCAGTAATGATTGTCCCTGGGGGCCTTGGTCCTAGTTGTCCGCAATGTACTCTAGCTCCTTCCTGTGGCTGTGCTGTACCAGAGCCCACTTCAACAACTCTTTAAAGCCAAGGCCTGGGTGTCAAATAATGTCACTTACATAAGAGTGCTCCAAGTAAACCACAAAGCAGGTCCACATCCAAGGGGTGGAAAGTGAAGGTCTGGCTCTTTATTGAAGGGACAAAGCCACATGGCAAAATGTGTATTTTACAGTCTAGCACTTAGACATCTTAGATGTCAACTATGCCCTAAAACAAGTCACCCTACTTTCCCATCTCAAGGGAGCATTAAAACTTTCATACTTTGAAATTTCCATTAGCCTGTCCTCTAGTAATGTGCCTGTCCTCTTTGATTTGTACATTAAAATATAGTGCAAAATTCCATGTATTTGCAGAAATATGCTTATTGAAACAACTCAAGGGAATCTTCTGAATTGAGGAAAAACATTTACATTGGAACAAATTACATTTTACTGAAAACCTAATTGTTACACTGAGAGCTGTACACTGTTGTAATTGCATCATTCTAATTACATACGCTGCATTATTTAAAAAAGAATGGCATTGTTTATTTGTGATATTCTCTGCTTATTTACACTTGCATATTTGAGCAAGGAGCAAGGAGTTATTTCTACCATGCGGGAGAGATTGTTATCTGTTCACAAACACAAAATTAATTCGGGAGAGGGAAGCAGCCCTTGAACAGGAAGAGAGAAATTTCTCCTGAGGCAAGACATTCTACAGTGGCTTCTAAATTTCTGTATAATTAACAAAGTACTTACCATCTGCGGTGATTGACCTGTCAGAGCTGCTCCTCTGAGATAATTTTGGTGACATTAAAAAAATTGAATATCTAAAAGCCACATTTCACTTAAATGAATTAGCCCATTCTTGTAAATAGAAGTAATACTCAAGACAGAATGTTCTATGAAACACTGCTTAACATGAGTAACCTTAACCATATTAAGTCCCCTTGGGCACTTGTCTGAGTCTCTCAGTGCCTGCTGTAATGGTAACCCTGTTCTTTCTGTCTTGTGATTTTGATTTTCTAAATGCCACTTGAACCTCAAAGCTGGTGGCCGAGTCACCCTCTCACTTAACTACATAGTTAGAAGTATAATTCTTTCTGAATTATAATGATATTGCCTGATTGATGTGTGAAGAAAAAAGGGACGAGGGGGCTCAGAAATTCCTTTAAAATCTCAAATGGAAAAGTTCTGTTCTTTTTCCTACCTTTCTCATTCTTTGCTAACAATGAATATTCATAAGTCACAAATGTGTGCAACACAAAGGAAAGTGCTTAAAACTTTCCTTACAGTGGAATCAATGTAGCATTGAATGCATACTTTAAGTGCCTTGATTATTTTCTCTATATCATTAAAATTAATAGCACAATCAGCCTGTGATTAGTAGCAGCATTTTGTCACTGCTGGTCCATTTAAAGATGTGCAGTTTAGTGAAGGGTTGTCCTTTTTTATCTCAGAATCATTTTTAATTTTCTCTTTTATCTTTTGTTATTGTGGCAAATCATAAGTACATATGACTTAAAAAACAAACAACCTAACTAATTAACTAAAAGTCCACAAAGGCACCGGAATGTTAAATTTTAGTAACCTGTAGGGAGTAGTGACTTACTATGTAGTTCACTAACACTGCTCTTTACTTTAATATATGAAAGAAAGAAGAATCTAACATTTCGTCCTATTTCAGAAGAGATTTCCCCCACAGACCAGTAATAAAGTGTCCCTACAAGTCTCGTCTGTGCCCTTAGCAGAGAAACTTCTAAGCAGGTAAGCTTGTGACTGATCTCTTTTCTTTGATATATTTGAAGTTCATTACTGTAGTAACAAGAATTTAAAAACATAAGAGTCAGGCTTACATATGTCTAAGGTGTCTTACAGTGACTTTGTAGGTATATTCTTGGGATTCAACTAGAGTGTCAATATATGATAACTGAAAAAGAACCTTTCCAGTCAGATTCACCATTATGCATTATTTATTGATGGATCTTTCTTGTTTTTATTGGCTTAGGTTCCATTTTCTGAAACTGTGAATTGGGAGTCATTTTTTTTCTCATAACTTACAAAAAGGAGGATCAATGGTCTTACATTTGGTAAAGGTTAAAAAATCACCATATAAGACATTCGAGCTTAGTTTTTTGAGAATACAAACTTACAATGGATTTTTTTCATGCTGCAATATCCACTTCTATGGGATTATATTATTAATTAGCAAATACTGGCCAACAAATTAAACTAGAAATGGTTCCACTTCACTGAAGATAACAATATGTAACATAATAACCACTGTTAATTTCTATCATTTGGTTTTAAAACTGTGCATCATTTTCATTGTTTTGTTTTTGTTTACTGGCTGTTATTGTACAGTTGCTTTTATTTCCTTTATAATGGAAAAATAAACTGTTCCACTATTCTATGTTGCATAAGCTAAATTAATACTGTTACCTTAACACAACCTTAGCCAATCAAGATATAATTATTCTTTCATCAAGGTTGACTCCCTTGAAGACTCAGCAAATCATTTAAACACATGATATTTGGACCTAGAGATCAATTTTATGTTTTTATGCCTCTACTTAAAGATAAGACTGCTCTGGATTACTGTATTTTGTAATTATATTATATATTGTGTTTTATAACAAAAAGGAAGTACTTGCCTACTTTGTTATTTTTAAAAAGAAAAATTAAACGGGGAGATCAGTTCACTTGAACTCTGTCCTTATCTTTTTCTTTACTTTTTCATGGACAAGGACAGTGCACCGGGCTCCCTGTGTGTCAGCTCAAAGGATCGTGGGTGAAGACACAATTCCACGCTTTCTTTGGAAACTGACTTTCTCAGAAGACTTTTATTCCTCTGCTTCTTGGAGAAATGAGCTCATGCCCTTTCACATGTAAGAAGTTCATATACATTCCAAAATTCTTCCCATATATTTCTCTTCTTTTTTTTCTTTTTGTCATTTTGAAACAAGGTTTTGCTATGCAGTTCAGGCAGGCTGGCCTTGAGCACACTTTGTAGCTCAGGCTGGCTTCAGACTCTCAATGATCCTCCTGCCTCAGCCTCCCGAGTGCTAGGATCACAGGCGTGCACCACCATGCATGGCTCTTCCCGTGTATTTCTATGTCTTCCTATTTTTCTACCATGTCCAAAGAGTTTACAAAAACAGATATTCCATTAATTTGATGAGGCAAAGAATGTTTAAATAAAGAATATGTGCATTTGATAAAAAGAAACAAATCATTGTTTTAAAAATTAAACAGAAGCTATTTTAATTTAAAAGTTAAAATCTTTTTCTCTGCTTTACTTTTGTAGCTAATGATAAAAATGTACTGTACATAATATTAATAGATATATTCATTTAGAAACCTTACTACACAGGAGAAAAATACTCTTTAGATTAGAAGAAAAATTGTGCTTTTCTCCCGTATTTCAACTCTGATTACTATGACAAACTGACTTATGTTTAATAAATATAGACACTTAAAAAAAGGAAAAAGTTAATTTTAAAAAACGAAACAAGGAAGGCAAATATATCATTTGATATGTTCCATTCAAGGCTTTTATTTGCCCATTTCTTTGAGTCCTTCTTTTTCTGTTAGTTTAAGCAGGCACAATGTTAGTCACACAGAATACACTGGAGAAGAAATCCACAGTTATTCTGTGGAGTTTACATCACTGAAACCAGCCTCGGGTAAGGATGCGTGAAAAATATAGTTCCAAATTAAGACTTAACCAAATCCAAGACATGTATCACATTTTTCCTGCTTTCCCTGTGATAACCCACTAAAGATAGAGAGAAAGCAAGTTCTGTAACTCTGTCAAAGACTGAAAGGAAAAGGGAAAAACAAGGGACCTGGCTAACCCTTCCTCTGCGCTTGGAGACTGGCCCTGGGAGTCTGTAGGCCAGGGCCACACCAAGTGCGCTCCCTTGCACTCTGTAGGCTTCTCCCACTCACGTTCCTGCAAGTGAAGCAGTATCTGAGAAAGGGAAGGAAGGGTCTCAGAATAAGCATGAAGGCAGTTAGTCAGGGTTATGTGAAAATGGCTTTATAAATCCAGATGAAATGCCCTAGAAGAGTATCTAAGACGTGATCTGCTTTTGAAAGACATCAGAGAATGACGACACGGCAACTATACTAGGGTATTTTAAAAGAATTCTTCAGAATATCTATGCAAAAGCCGGGGTTGGGGGAAATAAAACTATGGCTGCCTTGACCTCGTGGTTCATCATCTATGAGGATGGGACCCACTGACTTACCTTACAAGAGAACTGCCAATTCCGCTGCTAATGTTATTAATTTAAATTGAGTGCTAGCTGCCATAGATATGATTAAAAATATATAAAATTAGATATTGTCCCTGCTCATTAATTCCATTTCCTGGTGGCTAGTTCGATGCCATCTTTCATGTTCACAGCTTGCCAGGTGAACAAGGACAGCATTAAGAAACATTTCATGAGGTTGGTCATTATCATTATGTCCAATTAATACTCGGAGTGCACGTAGGGTGCATGGTGCCATGCCGTGTCTCTTAAGAAGCGTGTGAGAAATTAATTAAAGACCTTGAAGGGATATTAGATATAAAGGGCAAGTAACACCCCCGGGAAGAAAATAAATCATAAATAAATGATTTTAAGAATTTTTCCTCACACAGGTCTGTTTTCATAATTTACTCGAGCTAAATTTGAAGGAATAAAGAGGAGGGAAAGTAGCACATAAGCAAAAAATGGAAAAATAAACAGAATATAAAGGAACAAATTGGAAATCACTATTCATGCAAGGAAAAATGGAGGTAGGAAGCCATCAGTTCAGAACGTTCATGTATAAGTTGTATAAATCCACCTGAATCGGGCTTACGATTACACAAAGAGGAATCTAGGGGCTCCAATAAGTACGGCACGTGAAAGCTTCATGTAACATGTGATCCAGGACTTTCAGGAAAAACACTGGCTTGAATTTTACTTTGCTTCATTGCTATCTTTGTTCTTCCTTTATTCCACAGCAGCGGAGCTGAGGGCACATCTTCAGCCTCCTGCGGTCTATGTGCACAGCATGAACAAAGCATTCTGCTGGAGAAAGGGGCTTCCTTGGGCCGCATGCCTATGAGGCCAGCCAGTGTGGTTTTGGCAGTGTGATTTAGTTGTGCAAATGTCCAGCTCCAAAGAGAATAACCAGGCTTTGAAGCAAAGGTGGGATTTGCATCAGCCAAATCCGAATGCCCAGGACTAGGGAATGGTGGTGCTCCAGAATGATGACTGAGTGCCTTCATGGAAATAAGGGGAAATGAGTATTCACAAGTAAAAAGCAAACACGGGGAACATTCTGCTGATCGATGGCATAGTAGCAGGCCTATAGTTAACAGCATTGCAGTGTCTATTCAAAATAACCAGAAGACAGGATTCTAGATGGTTTCTACACAGGAATGACAAGTATTTGAGGAGATAAACATGTCCATGCCATAACTGTATAATCTGCATCCATATCACAGCATCACTCTACAGTATAAATATATACAGTTCTCAGATGTAATTAAAACTAGAAAAATACCAGCCAAACAAATAAAAAGATTAAACTATCTACTGTAAGAAGTACAGCAGGACAACAAGGGCATGATGAGCTCCTTTATCTAGGATTTTATAATTGATGGAGTAAAACTTCAAGTGGAAAATGTTACATTGCTTTTCCTACACCCTAAACGTCTCTCTTGACTAATTCCATTTGCCTATCTCAAATCATGAGGGATGCGCATTGCTCACCACACCACTGCGTCATGCCATGACTCACAAGCTTCTGGCTGGAAGCTCTAGGTAGGGACAATCTCTGTACCTGTGTTAGCTGCTGTATGCAGTGTGCTCACTCTGAGCCCTGCGCTGCAGAAGGCATATGAGGATTGGTCACTGGGACTAGAGCAGAAAGATACAACAGACTTGTCAGGAATGATCAGGAAATAAGTAGCCATAGTATACAGAGAAAGAGATCTTGCTGTCGTCTAAATGGAAAAAGAAGTTAACTTATACTGAAAACTATTTGAACTACCTCATCTGATTTAAACTTCAGTGATCTTAAGAGACAAAGGATGCAATTCTCATTTTACAGCTTCAGCGCTGAGAAAGGGAGAGGGAGAGGGAAGGAAGGAAAGGAAGGGGGAGAGGGGGAGAGAGAGAGAGAATAAAACAGAAGCAACTATTGAAAACTGTCCAAACGTCCTATGCTGATAAGGCTCAATCTTGCTCTGTGGAGTCATGTCATTTTATGCACTAAGTTGAGATCTGCTCACAGTGTGGATGCCCGGCACCTACCTATACCAGGCAAAGACCAGCGGTTGGATTCTAGAGGGTTTCAGGGCCAAGGAACTCTGGGTAGTGGGGAAAAAATAGTTTTAAAGAGGGTTTTAGAATTGTGCCACGTGATTGCATCTCTTTGATTCTTCAGTACAATTTTCATGTGTTCTAACTGCATTGTGGAATTGAACCTGGTTTATGCTTGTTTTTAAGGGGTGCCTCCAGTGAAGGTGAGAAAGGCAGATTTCAAGAGGAAGAGACACACGGGCTAGGTTTGCAGTAGGATGTGATAGTTCTTCACACCTGCTTCAGAGTAATTTCTTTGGAAATGTAATCATGCATTTTTGCAAAAATGGTATTGCTGCTTGATGAAGAAATAACAGGGATAAAAGAACATTTTGCATAATAAGTGTAAAATAATAAAAACCATATATATTTTCCTTTCCCCAAAAGTAATTACTTTATTAATCACATTTCTACATACCTTTCTCATATAGAAATATTTCGTTCCAGCTGGCAGTAAAAACGTGACCAATCATGTCACCACTACTTTTTATAAGAAGAATGCTTCCCTCATCCTCTGCTTTTCCCCACAAGGATATTTTGTTCAATTAATCGCACACTCCATGTTCTGAAGAAATCCAAAAACAAAGATGAAAAGCTAAAGATATCTATCATGGCTAAGGACAGTCAGGATTGTGCTCATAATAAATGTTCAAAAGAGAGCAATTGTTCTTTATCACTACAAGGAGGCTTTTTCCTGATAAGGGTGAAAAGTCAGCCAAAAACGTCAAGTCAGATTATCAGTTTACAATAAAAACTAGGAAAGAAAAGGAAGCTTTTGAAATTTAAAACATTTTTGCTTATCGTTCTGATGCCAATAATTTCCCCCTACAATAATATCTGAGGGCTGGGGATATAGCTCAGTGGCACAAGTGCCTGCCTGGCAAGCACAAGGTCCTGAGTTTAATTCCCAGTTCAAAAAACTAAAAAAAAAAAAAAAAAAAAAATTTCTGAGAAGGTTATTTTAATTCATTACAATTATACTTTATCATTTTGTTGCAAATTTTAATGCAATAACAGCTATAAGAAAGATTCACTAAGACATTCATAACATACATAAAATAAAAAAGTAATATTCTATAGCGTGGGATCAGTAGTTCATGCAACACTATGTTGAGTGTCAAATAATTCTACACAGAGAGAATCTATTTTCTCCTTCCCAGATGAATGATGAGCCATGGACAGTTCTAATGCTACATGAGTCATGTATTATTAAATTAGTAAATATTAAATATTAAATTACAGATATCATTAATTTGAATACTTTTGGCAAAGGAAGAGTTTCATCTCTTGTCTTTCTTATTTTGCTGGTCATTTGTTTTGAAACAAGATGTGCTACACTATTGGCTAGAATTAAAATGAAGTCCTTCTTGCTTTGCTAGCTTTGTGATGTGGAGCAATTACACAATACCTTTAGGTCCCACCTACATCATCTATGAAACAGTAATCTAGAATGACAAATCTTCTAAAAGTGGGAGATGACAACAAAGCAAACTTTCCAACTTTAAGATCTAGTGAAGAAGCTATAGATTGAATGCATGGTCACAGTGTTAATTTTTATAATGTCACATTTATCTTCATTCCTATACTGAATGAAAAATTTAACAACAAACTGCAACAGAATAAAAGAGAAAAACAGAGAAAGATAATAAACAACACACATTACTGAAATAATAAACTATTACTATTATTAGTTATATAATCCTAAAGATGCCACCCTAAGTATTAAAAAATAGCTCATTTTTTTCACTGTTAGCCAGCTTTAATTATAAGCTTCAAAGAATCCAAATTCTATTGCTGTAATATACTGGAGCAACAAGCCCCAAGAATAAGTCTCGAGTACATTTTCTGTTGATGACTGGTACTGTTAGCTGCACATAAAAATGCTCAGTTTTGAACTTCTGTATTCAAAGAACTTCAATACATTTTCTCTCCCTCCATGAAATATGACAATGCTGGCAATTTTTAAAAGTGTATTTACAGATACTTACTCATTTCAGACATTCTTACACCATTAAAACTGTGCTGGTAAACTGTATAAATTGTTCAATTGTTTAAAATTGGGTTTAGTACTTACAGTATATACACAGTACAATTTATAGGAACATGCACATTACTTCCTCTAGTAAAGTAACAACTACCTAGTGTCAAAGTGACAAGACAGTACTAAGTGAAAACAGATTTCTAAAATAAATCTCCATCTCTTTCTTATTTGTAATTTATTTTCATTTAATTCTATAAAAAACTGTTGTACAAAGCTGTCCTATGACAACAGAAAATAACTGAATACAAACTTTCTCTGACTTAGTCACATAGAATCTTTGAAAACCATTAGGTAGGAACCATTTGATGGTTAGTTTTCCTATTTTATTTTGTTTTCTCCTGAAAATCAGTATTTCTAAATGATCATCATTAATCCATATTATAGGATGATGATCAGAAAACTCTTGGGTTAAATACTAATTAATAAATCTGTAAATACAGTTAATAACTAAACTTCAGTGCTAGTCTAACTTTTTAACATATTTCAGCTTCAAAACATAATACTGTTTGCCCATATTTGTGGAACAAGGGACAGATTCAGTCCTGGATATTCTGCAAGGACAGTGATCAGAACTTTTACCCTAAAATGCATGAAGAGAAAGAACATTTCCTACTTCCATGCTGAAAATTCTTTGAGATTAGAGCCCCCTCTCAGTTATCTATAGTAACTGCTGAAGTGAAGAAAGCAGTGGACAGTGGGATAAGGATGAATTCTGGTTGATGTGCGTGTGGGGTGGTGATGCATTTATAAGGAGATAGAAGACAGGAGGTGAAGAGAGCTCAAGAACTGCTCGGAACTTAAGAAAAGTGAATTAAATAAACTAATATCCCACAATGATACCTTTAGTGCAGAAGGCTGTGGATTAAGGTTTTTGTTAAATATAACAAAATATAATTGTCTTACTTACTTTTCTCACTGCTGAAACAACATGTCTGACTCCTAAAGTTATGGGTTGGAAAAGGTTTATTTAGTTCTCAGTTCATAGAAGTCTCAGTGCAAAATTGGCTGGCTCCAGGCAGGGTGGTTTCGCAGGAGAGAAACAGTTCAAGGCAGGCAGAAGGTAGCAAAGCAGGGAGGGAGGGCCACAGCTTTCCATCCTGTACATTTGATCCAGCCTACTTCGGGTAGGCAGCACTCACACCCTGAATCCTAGCGCCCTTGAGCCTAGCATTGCACCATGAACTCATCCCAGGGTCACATACCCTAGACTCAGTCACCTCTGAAAGGTGACCCAGCCACCTCTAGATCCAGGCATACCCTAGATCCAGTCACCAGGTGAGGCTTAGGGTGGTGGGTATCAAGACACAAGCCATAACAGTGCTAGTAATTCTTTTTTAAAAATTTGCAAGTTGTAAATTCATTATTTTCTGCCTAGTATTAATCCCTTTTATTTTGGTAAAAAACTCCCAATCTTACTTTTAAGGTAATAGCTTATTCACCATTTTAACCTTTATAGTTTAGGTTTAGGCTGGCTCCACATCCTTGCTTAAAGTAAAAACAGGTCCCTGGGCAAGGTGTGTGAATCCTAGAACCTACCCTTGATCAACTAGGAAAAATAGACTTTTATGACTCTTAAGGCATAAAAAATGTTTAACAGATATCAGCTGGTGTTTTATAACCAGTGTCAGTTTTAATATCACACACATATTGACTTACTCACTTTTTTTAAAATTACAAATTAGTTTTGAAAATGTGTTTCTATCAGGAAGAAAAATTTAACGTGGAATATGATTGCATGAGAAATTTCAATGCTTTATATATGTTGACTTGTTTAATAGATAAGTATGTCTGAATTAGTTTTATTTTGCTATATAAATAATATTAGTAGAATATCATGAAGTAGTTACTATTTCCCATATTTATTCATTTAGTTATTATCAAAATGAATATGATTTTTTTATCTGTTTGCAGAAGACATTTTTATTAGTCTAGAATGTAACTGAACAAAATGGTGAGTTTCATGGCTTTGAGAGTTACATTTAATTTTTATAATGTAGCCATCAATGTTCCTTACCTTTTAATGCTTGATAAATTTTTCAATTCTTAAGCAATTTATGAAATAAAAATATGCTCCATTCAAACCTACTTCACTGATTTCAACAGCACTATATTTCTATTCTAAGTAGATTTGCTGACAATTTGGACTTTTTTTCTCTTTTCAGAATAATCAGTGACAAATTATAAAAAACACCTCTATATAATAAGTACGCATAGAAGGACAATGATCAAACACAAAAGGTCCAATATATTTTTATAAATCTCAAATGCTGCATATATTGTGGAACTATGAAAATTTTCTAATACTTAAGAATGGAATGAATCCAATGTGTAGAATGCAATGGCTCTCCTGTGATGTTTTTTCCTGACATTGTATACTGTACTTGAAAGAAAGAAAAGGTTACAGGTGAAGCAAAAAGTGGTACTTATTTTGAAACGTGACAATTGTTGTCTTGTACCATTATTGCAATGGTGTTTTCACTTCCAGAGATAGCTGTAATGAGATGTGGTAGTGCACACTTGTAATCCCTGAACTGAGGAGGTTGAGGTAGGAGGACTGTCCGAAGTGTGAGTCCAGTCTGGGCTACATAATGAGTTCAAGGCCTGCCTAAGCTGCATAGAGACCCTGTGTTCAAAAAAAAAGACAAAACAGTTTTTTTTTTTTTTTGCGGTACTGGGGATCGAACTCAGGACCCTGCGCTTGCTAGGCAAGCGCTTATTCCACTGAGCTATATCCCCAGCCCCAAAAAAGACAAAACAAAAGCTAGGTATAAACTTGCTATGCCAGCTGTTACCTACCAGGCTTTTCTTTAAGTCTTATAATGTGTAGCTATTGGTCTCCAAATGGACCCTGAAGAGAGAAATTATCAGCACTCTACTACATCAATATTGAAAACAAATAGCAACAACTACAAGGCAACAGATGGTGTTTCCTTACAAATACAAAAATGTCTTAAATTTCCTTGCATTCCTGAAAATATTTCTTAGCTTTAATTTTCCCAGAATGTGTTCAGTGACCAATCTCACTAACTTACTGTGTTACACATCACTGGAGCTAAAATATCATTGCCCAAATTGTGTCCCTTTATGTACTTGTCCTACAAGACATGGATAAGTCCAATACTTAAAAGAAGACTCCTTGAAGGAATAATTACCTAGGAGACCAAATACATTATATTTCCCTTTGCAAGCAGAATAATTGTTGGTATCTTATTTGGTCTCAGAATATCAAAACTGTTATTAGACTTGTTTCACCCATCTTTGTCAAATTTATTTGTATACCCAACATCTTCTTTTCACTCTAGATCCTCTAGTAATATCCCAAGTAAAGTATTCCAAGGAAATCCAGGAGAGGACATGCTTATGTAGTTACAACGTGCACACATTTAGAAAAGAGTAAGTGTTAAGGCCACATGCTACCTGTGAAGGATTTATACTTTATGTCTCAAGGGTAACCAGAAGGTCGGGTGGAATTCTCTGAATTGAATGACTTGAAACAAGTCTTGAACTTGGGAAACTCTAACTTTACAGTGTTGAACATGTGTGTGTTTCTGTATGTTGTGTAGAGCACATACTGTATATCAGTGGTGGTGAGCCTATGCCATGCAGGCTGAAGCAGGTATGCAGAGCTCTCTCTATGGGCACTCAAGCCAAGTCACCCCAGCTGCCAAGCATCAGACAGCAGGTTGGCTTTCTTCTGAACTAAAACTTCAGTATTCAAGTTTAATTGCAGTGTTGGCACTTTGCAATAAATAAGTGAATTTTGGGTTGCTGTTTGGACACTTGGTCTCTAAAAGGTTCATCATGACTGCTATATAATATGAAAATAAAATATATGAGATACAGGCAAGTCCAAAAGAATTGTGTTATACTTTTTAAATTCTCATTCACTACAGAAGCTGTGCAAGTTCTAATAAAAAATATTATCAAATAATTTCAATGTTTGATCAGCTTTCCCCTCTTTTTAATTATTTGGATAGGGTCTGACAATTTTCCTTTGTGTTCTTCATAATTATCATTTATTAATCAATCTTAGAAAATGATCACTTAATGCTGTGGATTTCAATATTGGTATTATAAAATCCTTTTTGCACATAAAGAATTATAAAAGAAACAAAGAAACATATGGAAACATATGTCCATAGACACACATGTACATGCACACAGAGAAAGATTATTATATGTTTTAAGATTATTAAACTTATTTTTTAAATTATTGAAATTAAATGTATGAAATTTTCATTTAATTTATCTGGAGATGATAATCGATAAGCATATCGGTTATATGAAACTATTTTCCACATTTCACATAGGTTCTGTAATTTGACGAAGGACAAAGTAACAGAATTTGAATTCTCCTCTGGAATGACTGAAAGCACGTACTGCACCTAGGCTGCAGCAACTGGACATCTTTTCCTTTCTCAGTTTTGGGCTCTGAGGCCCAGGTCTCATGCTTTGCAGTACTATTCTCGGTGCTTCTTTACCTTCTGCTTCTGACTCTTCAGCCTGCATCTGCCCAGTGCTGCAGTAATGGGAAGGCTTTTGCATGCTTGATTTTTTATAAGAATTGTAATTTTCATATTCAGTTCCAGCTGAAAGCTCATCTCATACATTCACTATCATGGGTGAGGATATTTCTCAGAACCTCTATTTTACAAGCTCTTTGATAGCAGCAGCCATAGGAGGCAGTATTTTATCTATTAGATCCACAGTATCCAAAAACTATGTCAATATAGTGTTTTGCTTTAAGAATACAAGTCACAAAGTTTGGTTCATAAATACTTAATCAGTCTGTAAAAGGCTTATTTGTAGACTCCAAATTGGAAACTAAGTATTTTGTATATGATTTCCTTTGTAGTTTTGACACTGATTATCTAATATATCTTTTAAAATCTGGTAATATTTTCTGTACATACACAGATATCTGTTTCAAGAACATTGTAGGATGTTTCACAAAAGCAAATGCTCACATAATGACTCCCGTGACAAAAATGTGGATGAAACAAAATAAATATGCAGTGGAAATTTGATAAGCAATACCCTATGTTCCTTTAACTTTATTTTTGAATGGACCCTTAATGAAGGAAGGAAGGAGGGAGGAAAGAAAGAAAGAAAGAAAGAAAGAAAGAAAGAAAGAAAGAAAGAAAGAAAGAAAGAAAGAAAGAAAGAAAGAAAGAAAGAAAGAAAGAAAGAAAGAAGAAAAAGAAAAAAGAGAAAAAGAAAGAATATTGTCTTATGGGTTGTCAGTTCACATAATATTTTATGTATTAATTCATTTAACCACACAAAATGCATAAAATGCTTCTGTGCTGATGTTTGAACAGCCAGAGGACATTGTGTAAATTTTCCTTTCAAGTAGGTTCCAGTCTAATAGCAAAGCTTATTGCAAACATCAGACCACAGCTTTCACTTGGTCTTCTTAAATCAGTCTTTTAGCCACCTTTCCCGACTAAGGTATATTCATGTTCCACATCCTCTGTATGCACATTGTAAGTCAGGAAAAATCTCTTCAGGATCTATCTCATGTCTTGAAAAATCAGGATTTTGCTCTCACTCATAATGTATGATACAGACACCTGCCAGAATGCATCTGGAATGCATGTTTGTTTTGACTAAAAAAAAAATGCAAATACAAAATGGAGGGAATGGCTCCCCAGGCTTCCATTATATGGTCATAAAATAGTTTATAAAAGTAGCCAGTGCTCTGTGGTCTCCTTATTGCGAAGAGTGTTAATTTTGGAAATGGAGGAATTTCCCAGTGCTTTGGTAGTGCTCTGAGGTTGTTTTCCGAAGTACTTAGCAATCCTTTGCCCTTTTGCTCTTTCCCTTTGTTTCCAGATTTTTTAAACTACTGCACGTGGGTGCAGGGATGTTTGTATGAGCAGTCAAAGCACACAGAAAGTACATTTCTTAGGGAAAACGCGTAGCAAGGGTTCAGCAGAGTAGCTGAAATGATCTTAAAGAAAAGCAAAATCATTCTAGAATAGCTTGGGTGTGAAAGATGAGATTAACACCAGGATCATAAAGAAATCAATCTCCGAATTGCCACTGGGTTGCTAAATAACGAAGAGAAGTGACATGAAGAATTAAGAAGCGAACAAGTCAGAGGAGGGTTGAACCGAAGGAAAAGGCATAAAATGATTTTGCCAGAGGCCGCTGATGATGCGCATTGAAACAGCAGGGGGAGCTATAGTACTGTAGTTGTCACGTCTCCGTTTCTATGGAGAGAAGTTTCAGATTTATGGTTCCAGCAAAGAGGACACGTTAGTGATTCTTACTTCTGTAATAAACAGCCTAGCTACAGACACTGGGATGAGCTTTAATGATCTGTGTCTTCTAGTAAAGCCAAGAGCGTGATCAGCATACCTTTGGCTTTGAACAGACTTGGTCTATAGGACATAGAGTTTTGAATGAGTTTCCCCACCAGCCAGAGTTTTTCTTCCAAAATTTATGAGTTGGGAGTTTGAAAGAAATCATCCTTATCTTTGGTTAATTAAAAGAAGAAATATGAGACACAGAGAGAAGAAAGTACACAAAGTGTCCAGTAGGAAAGTAGGACATACAGGAGATGTTTCTAAGCACAGTACCAGAGATGTTTTGTTTAGTCTTTTATAAAGAGATCCTCTTCTTCTTTTAACTGTTTCAGCTGAAAAAGACGTGAATGACAAGTGGCCCAACAGGCGCATGCATATGCACAAACTTCCATGAGAACCAGCTAGTCTCCTAGCCATTTAGGCTGCTCTCGCTCCTAATTTTACATAGCTGGCCAAGCTCAGGCAGAGTAACCTGAACTTTTGTTTTCTAGATCCACCATGCTTTAAAAAGTCTCTGGACCCCAAGAAAACTGCCTGTTTCCTTTTAAAGCTGCTTCAGCATAACTAATAGATCAGTGCCCAGTGTGCAGAAGCCCATAGAAGAGTTCTGTCTGCCTTCTCCCAAGTGAACTTTCTCTGGATGGAACTGAATATTCTACTTCAGAGAATCATATTCATTTGCTAGGGAAAGGGGTTCGCACAGCAGAAAATGATTTTGTCATAGACCTGGGGAGGCCAAATCAATGTTGTAGTTGTAATCCGCAGGACTGTGCTCCTTCCAAAAGTCCAGCTGAGGCTCTTTCCTCTTTGCTGCTAGTTTAGGATGGAGTTCACGATACCTGCCACTGCTTGGCTTGAGGGTACCTTGCCCCAGCATTTGCCTCATCTTAACCTCACCCTGTTTTCAGGGTGGTGGTGTCCTCTTTTCTTATTATTATAAAACCAGTCACTGGATTTCAGAACCACCCATAGGGTCCTCATAGACCCTAGTTTAAAGCATAAGTCTGAGGTTCTTGGTAGACATGAACTTTGGGGGGACATGACCCACTAAAGGCACATATCAGAAGGTAAAGAGCACTTTTATCAGTTTTAATTGAAAAACAACAAAAGATTGACAAATTAATCAAATCATGATTATCAGGAAGATGCTAAGAATTAGTGAATATGTACTTGACAAAACAAACACAGATATGGCCCCAGTAAGGACTATTTACTAACGAAGGTGAAATAGAACTAAAACTAGTTGAGACTCCCATCAGCTGACTGACCAACTGAGTCAGCTATGAGCTCATTTAGATAAGTGCATCGTGACTGTATAATTCAAACTGTACCAGATTGTCATAGAAAGAGGTTTTCCTTCCGTTAATGAATGTGCATTCCAACATTACCACATACTGGTGGTTTAATACAGATTAATTATTTACTTTCTAGGACATTGCTTCTTTATTTTCAAGACTGAATACATGTGAAATCTTTGAAATTATTAAATGTATAGGGGCAAAGGATACAGTAGGGGAACCCACAAATGTTAATTCACTTGCTCTCAGTTTCGACAACTCAACTTCTTTCTCTCATCAGACTAATTAATACTTAAAGGTGCATAAGTGGATGCTGATTATATAATGAAAGTACTGGGGATTTTTCAGACATTGTCATAACTCTGACTTATCTTGAAAGGTGACATAAAAATCACGAAAACAGATTCTCTTAAGAAGGATCTGTCCAATATCTCCTTCCATGTTCCTGAACACCCTGCCCACTGAACAACTCAGTTATTTGATAAATACTTATTCAAAAGCTAAAACTTCTAGCACCATACTTGACATATATTTACTCATTTATTTCATCAACAAAAATGGACTATATGGTTATTATGTGTCAATACTGAGCTGGACATGGGTCATGCTCTCCTGAGGGCCAAGGAAACAGGTGTTATTAAACAAATACTCAGGCAGATATAGCGCCACAGACATGTGAAGAATGTTAAAAAGAGAACCAAATGTGTTTTAGGAGTTAACATTTTACCTAATCAGAAAAAGTGAAACTGGCCAGAAAGCTGAACAATAAAAGGAATTAAGTAGGAAAAGAGGGTAAAGGCATTACAAGTGAAAGGGAAGGAATGTATAAACATCCAGCGGCAGAAAAGAGCCAAGCCTATGGAAATTATATATATATATATATATATATATATATATATATATATATAAACTTTTAAAAGGTGCAATTACTGCAGAAAGTGTGGGAAGACTGGTCAGGGAAGTAAGACTATGGGAAGTCCTTTAGGTGAGGTTAAGACATTTTATTTTGAACAGAATAATAACAATAAATATTTTAAGCAGTGCAATAAAATGTTCAAATATGTCACTCCTAATGTCATTCCTGTCTTAACTGCATTGGAGTAGGGCAGTGTGAGCTAATGAATCTAGGAGAGTCCTGAAAATGGTCAAATGGGAAGCTTGGACTGAAGCAATCTAACAGCGTAAGAGCCGCAGGACCGGGTATGAACGGAGAGGTAATCTTAATGAGCTAAAGATTTCTGCTGTGTACACATGGGGAGATGGTGCTGCCATTTGATAAAAGAGCACTGGATAGGATGGGTTGGGCCATACAGAGTAGAAGGTGACTCTGAAACATTCTAGAGGAGCTGACACACAAGCAGTTGGGTAGACAAACCTATGGTTCAGAAGAGATTAATTTGACTAAGATTGTTTTTTCTGACAATGCATAGGGGACAAGGGGCTGTATCTCAGTGGTGCAGTGTATGCCTAACAAGCTTAAAGTTCTTAGTTTGGTTCCTGGTACCTCCCCAAAGGTGGTGGGCAACCTAAGTATTAAAATGAAGATATATCACTATTAGCTATGTCTTAAATAATGTCGTCTATATTTGATATTCAAAACTGTGATTTAAAAGTCTGAAAGAATTTTACCTTATGAAATACTAACACTTGAATACCAATAAAATCAATTTCAAATAAATAAATAGATGGATTGGAATTTCCCTTTACAGCTCTGACATTTTCTACTTGGACTAAATTGTGAATTAAGTTATCTCAAGTCAATTTCCCCTGTATACATTTATCACTGCCCATTCTCCCAGGCACTATGATAGGCACTGGCAGGGCAAGGATGAATGAAATAGTTTCCTGCCAGTTCCCACAGGTTGCAGTTCATGATTCCACAGATAAAAGTGGAATAGGAAAACCAGGGAAGTGCTAAGCAGCATATGTGAAGGAACCTATAATTCCATGCAGTGTGACTGGTACTGTGGGCTGTTTTAGTGGATTATGCAGAAGTGACCGGGGAATATGCATAAAGGAAGTAAAAGTTGAGCTATGAAGATTGAACAGAAAAAGATGAACCCTAAAGGAGACAGGAAGAACTGCAAGTGTGTATTCAAAGGCCTAGAATCAAGACCAGGATGCCTTCTAGAAAAATAAAACCAACCTGAAATGACTTGAGTGAGCTTAATACTTCCAGAAGTGGTGAGAGGCTAAATCACAAATGTCTAATTAAAGTCTTATTTTGGCCATCGAATAGTTGGTAAGGAGATTTCTGCCAAATATATCATTAGAGTAATGCATTAAATGAAAATTTTAAAACTCCCTTATAATGAGTCCACATTCCTGGAAATTCGACATATTGACAGAGAGAATAAATGTATTTCTCCAAATGAAGAATCTGCCTTTAATCCTGAAGTGCTATCAAAATGGCACATTATTTGTAAATTATATGACAAATCTCTTCTAATCCTTGAGAATTTCCCTTTTTCTTTTGAGCTGCAGTCCTGCTACAGAATTTGACTGACATTTTTAGATGAAGTACCTCCTCCTCAAAGTAAGGAAGTCTTGCTGGGGACAAGAGCCCACACATGCAGTGACATTTTCATACGATAGTAGTCATGCTCCATGTTAAATTTCTATACATTCCAATTTAGGATCCCATGAACAATACCAGCCTGCTGTCTGATAGGTAGAGTGATGGTGGTGAAAGTCTGGAAAATTTCCACCTATCTGAAGTACACATAGCATTTGAAAACAGTCGTGCTCAAATTAGTTCGTTTTTAAGTATTGATCAGGCACGCTTGAAACTAGATTTTCCTATCCGTTACTTTTTATTTGCTTCTAAGCACAGACCCGAAATCTTTCCCTGTCAGCAGTATACTTCCCAATCTGTAGCCATTAGCACTGATAATTAAATAACTGGTATTTGTAAGAAGCATTAAGATAAAGACGTTTAAAGGAAAATAACAGTTGGAAAAATATATATATGTATAGGCTAGTTCAACTGCTGATTTTCTCCTTCCTTAAAATTAAATGAATTCTTCATTTGCTATTATAAACTAAATATTTCCTTTGAGTCCAATTAGCATTGCTGAAAGAAAAAGCAAATCAAGGCCCTGTTCAGCATGCATCAATGTAATGGAAAATCAGGTCTTTTATTCTGGCTTTAATAACTGCAGCTTGATTAGAGGCAAAGAAAAGGCTATGAAGGGAGAAGGGAAAGCAGAAGCGCTGCCAAATTAGTTCTATAAGAATTCTCAACCTGTCTGCTCTCTGCCTCGCTGTTCAAATGCTAATTGAGCCTTTTCGTAAACAGAACGGGTAATCATGGAAGACAAAAAGCAGACACGGGACACACAGGAAACATCACACCTTATCCAGAATGGCAGGGTACCTTCCTGATAAGCATTGGAAGACTGAAAAACTTAAGTCCTTGGGTATTATTTGTTTGCTTTCTGGGAAGATTAAATTAATATAATAAAATAAATATTACATAATCAAATAAAAAAAGGACAAAGAACCGCTTTGTTTCAACAATGAAACCAGTCATGTTATAATTAGATAAGAGGATTTATATTCACAGCCACAAACATGAAAGTAGGCCATGAGGCTGGATAAAGGCAAGTTTTAAATTCTTAAAAATTAATTACATGGCATTATTCTTATCAGGACACAGAATGCATTAATTATACAATTAATAAAAAGATGAAAGGGATTTTTTTGGCAATTGTAATGCACATGGGGACATTTCATTCTGTGCCCGTAATTGTCCTTCAGGCATTTCTGTAATCTTCTTACTAGGCAATGTCAAGACCCTAAACCAGTTAGTAGGAATATTGAGTGGAGTGGGTCTTTATGCGAGTGCTTAGACACATTCCAGAAAGGTTGTGGATTTCCGTGTAATTGGGATCTAAGGTGTAATAGGTTTAATTTGAGGTCCTCTTTAAAAGAACAGCAGGAAAAGGCATTGTCAGCGATGTATAATAGCCGGGAAGAAGTGGCAGCTCGCTCCTACACAATGGGCTTCCTTAAGGATGAAAAAGTGATTATCTTACCACAACAGTTATTTCTCTGAGTGCCTCCATCATCGGGGCAGCAAGAAAAATGCCTTGTGTGTGCTGCTGCTTTATCCTTGAAAATATTTTCAAGCTATAAATAACATTCACGAAGAAGAGACGTGGAGGTGAGAAGACAGCCGGCTATCAGGAGCAGAGCCACAGGCCAAATCCATTTCAGCAGACTCCAAGGGATTGTCCATATTTTCTTGCTGTCTTGCAGTTGTGTTTTATCAACTATTACTTGGAGTAAATAGGCTATCAGCCAAGGCTAGGAAGTCTGTTTTTATTATATACAAATTGTCGGTGTAATGTGCAGCAAAAAAGCCCTGTCATGCTACAACAGTATTTGACTCGGCTGGCCTGCCAGCAGTGTCCCCTGTGTCAGCAAGCATGCTAGGACTTCTCTCTCAAAGGGATATCACTGACTACTGTAGCACCAGGGAGGGAACTCTTCCTAATCATGCAGAAGTCGTCTTTAAATAAAACAAGCCCAGATGCTGACAACTTTGGAGAAAAGCAGGAACCATATCCAGACTGTGATAGCAATGAGTGATTTACTGTCTGAGATTGGAAGGGTGAAAGCCCTCAGAACACTACCTAGGATCTCCGTCAGTATTGTTGTGGTAGGCTATCTTTCGTCCGTTATGCTCAATTTCTCCCTGCTTTGATTCTGATAATTAGGATAAAATTAGATGGAAATGCAACTCTAAGCTTCTATCCATTAAATTAGATTACATATGCTAAGACGAATGTAAAATTTTGGAGTTATATAGCTCATTCACAACTGCAAAGCACTCCAGTCACCACCGTGTTTTTCTGTCTGTCTCTGTCTCTGTCTCTCTCCCTCCTCTCTTACTCTCAGTTTCTCTCTCTCTCTCTCTCTCTCTCTCTCTCTCTCTCTCTCTCTCTCTCTCTCTCTCTCGCCCCCCCCCTTCTCCATCATACATTCTTTGCCTTTTCTATTGCCTGTCATCTTGTTATTTTCTGTTTTCTGTCTCTGGGCATATCAACTTTCCAAGGTTAATGATGAGGCACCTTGAAGAAGTGGTGTTTGTTTAGCTTAGGGTAACATTTTAAGTGTCTTTCTGTATGTGGCAATCTTGTTGCTTCCAAAACAAAACCCATCTGCAATCTGAACCTGCATTCCATATTAACACCTCGGACACATTTCTGCAGTGTTTTTTTGTCATCCTGTCCTGGTTGAAAAATTATATGTGAGACAGGAGCTGGCAAACACTGAAATCAGTTTGATAGGTTCAAGCTTTGAAAATCACATTTCTCCAAGCCTTATTATCAAATTGATGTGTTGTGGCATCTTGTCCTTCGTGAGTTCTCTGAATTCCTCACTGACTGAGTGAAGGTGCTGTATTTAGCCACAGTTTGTGTAGGATCCCTTTGGAATTATAAATTTGGATTTCAGCCATATTCCTTTATAGAAGAGGAAACTTCCCATTCTATAACATCAGGTAGCAAAAATTTCCCTTAAATTTTAAGACATTCCTCCTTAATATGGGTGCATCTTCTCACAGCATCTAATAGTTATTTTCCCCATTATCTCAGAAGTAATTTAAAAGCAATGAGAGTTGCCATTTGGGTACATGGTAGATTTTTAGGACACCATCCATTTTAAAGGTAGATAAAATGGCTATGACCTGCATTGGTTAAGGACCACAGGCCACACGAGTCATGCTGCTTTTCTGCTGAAGCTTTACAAATCAGAGATCAATTCACCACATTCTCCTCTCTTACCATGAAATTTGTGGACACTTTAAAAAGAGAGCTGACAGCATAGATCCCTGAGTAAAGATCCACAGCATAGCGCCTTACACACTTACTGGGAATAGGAGAGAAATATATCTTAAAGAGTTGAATATGATTTGAGGTCAATTTCCAGAACATAACTCAACATATCCTGATGAATATACCAGCAAGGAATGATCCTACATTAGAATAACCACACATTCCAAAAGATCTTCTAAATACACTTGGAAAAACATTCACATGCTCACAGGTTCAGGGAAGACCAATAAGAGAAGAGATTTCATTAGTACCAAGCTTTGTGCTAAGAGTTACCTGAATTATTGCTGCCTTCAGCAGAAGAGGAAATATTGAAACCCAAACATTATGTCTTCCTTCTCAGAGTGCACATATTCATGGCTTAGTATATGGTTTCTTTTAAAAGGAGGTATGCATTTGTTTTAAGAACAAAATAAATATTCACCATCGCTCTTTTTTTTAATAACCATTCAATATTGTCATTTTTGACAGTTCTAAAGAAAACATTTGAAGCTACTGCTATTTGGTTAGGTGTATATCCAAAATGATTATTAGAAGACAGAGGAAACAAGCTTCTTTGGTTTTCAGTGATAACATGCAGAAAACACTAATGATCCTTACAGATATACTTATTTAAGATCATTATGGAAATTTTGTTACTCTTATTTCAAGTAATGGACTTTGAAACCTAAAGATTATCCTATCATATCTGGACATACAGAAACAGTTACTGTTTAAGGATCCAGTGGTTATTTCTTTTCAAAGTTGTATATGCTACATTTGATCATCAGAACTGCTAATTTGCAAAATAAGCTTTTATTTTACCATACATTTTAGTTTCCGGTTCTCATTAAGGATATATCCATCTGTGTATTTAAAAATGTGTGTATAGGTATGTGTGAAATACATAACCTTACCCATTACTTTAAGACAATTCATATAAAGATCTACATTTTCATATAACCCAATCAGAAGGCAATGCTTCAAGGAATTATTAAGTGTATTACTCATTGCTGTAATATTGGCTATATCTTTGAGTATGTACATTTGAAGAAAACCTCTAATTTTCTCTCTCTTATAAATAAGTACACATATATAGATAGTTCAAGGGAAAAATATAGAAGACTGATTTCCCAGTCTCATTCTGTGTATTGGAGAAGTGTCCTTCCCAGTAACTCAGAACAAATTGCATAAGCACTTTATCATGACCTGGTGGGCTGGGTTAGGGAAGTTTAATAAAAATTATTTCATCCAGATTATTGATCTAATCAAGATAAAGGTGAGTAACTTTGATTTTTGCTATTCAAACTGTAGAAAATTTTAAATTTATGTAAGATCCATTTAGACTTTCTCCATTCTTCTGGATAAAGGTTTTATGAATGTTGTTTAGTGAATCCATTTTATAAGCCTGTGTATTATCTATAAAACATTTCCATTTATAATTTTTGCCAGCATCCAACAAGGCATGGCAGGCTTGTTCCATGAGCCAAGGAGATTGGAAAACACCTATAAAAGTGGAAGGGAATACACAGGGGATGCTCAGGACAGTGAAATCTCAGGGTGATACATTCATGTCATTACATAATTATCCCAACCTGCAGAATGTACAGCAAGAATAATCCCTAAAGTAAACTTTGGGGGACGATAAGCTGTCTGTGTAAGTTTAATCAGTTCCAGCGATTGTGCATTGTGCCAGCCTTGGGGGGGGGGGTCCCTGATAATGGGGCGGCTGTGCATATTTGGGAGCAGATGATCTGAAGCATTTCCTTATTCTCTATTTCCTGTTATCTCTTGTTCATTCTGTGGTGTCACAGAAATCCAGCCAGGATGAACTACCAACTTTCCAGGGCTACTTCTTGTATTTCCCAATGTGATATATGAACACTCCTTTCTAATTTAACGGCATGGTGGTACTTTCTGTCCCTATTCACATTATTTTGTCAGCATTTCTTCACACATTTTCCAAACTAATGGGAAAACTTAATCATCTCTTTATTTGTAATATCTGAACACAAAGAGACCCAATAATTTGGTGAGGAATAAATGAATGAGTGAAAGCTGATGTGTTAATAACACAATATACTGACAATTCACTAAGGCAAGACAGTGGAACCTCAGTAAGGGAGAACAGCACCCATACCACACAGAGCTGAAAATTAATATAATGAATATGTATACTTTAGATTCCTAAGAAACTTAGTTGAAATTTGTATTAAATAAAGTAATTTCTTGCGCTATCATCCTTTTAATTGAAATTTTGAGAAACAAAACCAAAAGTACAAAGAAACATTTAGCAAAGTTCCACATAACTACAACCATACCTAATGAGTGGTTATATTTTTTGTATCCACTTTGTTTTCATTTTTAAAATAAATTCTATCTTCTGAATGTGATCCCCAAATTTCATGTGTCAGACATTTAATCCCCACAGCATGAGTGTTGGAAGGTGAGGCCTCTCAAAGTTGTCTACACTGTGAGCATTGCACCATGATGAACAACTTAAAGCTGTTATAAAAGGTCTCGAGGACAGGAGTTTGGTTTTTCCGGCCTCTTTCATCTCCTCTGCCCTGGGAAGACATAGAATTACTTCCATGTGAAGGAGGACATAACAACCTGACAACTCATTGTTTTTCCACAGTGTCTTACCATAGCTAATTGCAATTAAAGTTTATCTTGCCAAGCTACCTGTGTTCATTCACTCATTCTTTCATGCATGGATTCATCCATTCACTAATTCAGTCAGTTAGTCAGTCAAGAGACCAGACTCTCACCAGACACTGAACCTATTGGAAACTTGATCTTGGACTCTTAGGCTCCAGAACTATGAAGAATAAATTTCTACTCTTTAAAAATTTCTTCATGTCAGATATTTTGTTATGACAGAGCTAATGACAGGAATATTAAAACCTTATATCACTAGCAAAATTCAAGGCCTCTTTCATGAAATGCTAGCATGTGTCTTTGTTATTTCTGTCCCCTACTAGGTTTTCCAGTGTTTTTGACAGCTAATGACTGATGTCCTTCTCCAGCCTTTAGCAGAAGGCCAGCCACATAAATTTTCAAAACTGAGTGTAAGACACAAACCTGAGACCCAGCTGAGGTACAGAAATCAATCTCCTCATCCCACAAAACTGCTGTTCATTCCAACCTGTGGCTGCAAGGCACCCTTCAGGAGGGCTTGCAGCCCCCATGACCGACCTACTTTATCCCATTTAAGTGTCAGTGTGGCCACCCACTACACACACTGAGCTACTGCATGCGTGGCGTAGGGATGGCTGACATTTTATTTATGGCACCAATAAGGAAAAAGAAAAGAGTAATTGTTATCAGAGCAGATTTTATGCAGATAGCACCAACTCAGCAGCATATCACCCCTTGGCATTTAACACTCTGTGGTGGCCAGCTTGAGAGGCTTACTAATTTTATCTTTGAAAGTGTGTTTTGTAAGAAGTCCGGTGAGACAGTGAAGCACATAGCTGAAATCTAGGAGCTTCAGCTCACACACATATGAGCCCTTGAGCATATGCATGGTAACCCACCTTCTGCCTCTTGGAGCCCCGGCCATTCCTGGCCCACCCCCCAACACACCCAGTGGCCCCGTGGTAATGGTAGCTTTCTGGTTATCTTGGCATGGGAAATTTTGAGATCTACCCTGGGCTCTGTTCCAGAGGAGGCTTAGGGGAGGTTGTCAGGAAGTCAAGATCTGTAATTTTTTTCAAAACTATGGTTTAGTCTCTGTCATGTTTAACAAACAAAATTCAATAACAAAAGCTTCTACTTGTAAGCTTCCCTCTTCTCCAGACAACTGTCCTTCCTCTTTTTCTAATTTTTATTTTAATGAATTTTTAAAAGACAGTAAAATGATACAGAACTTCAAAACAAGATGAGAGGACATTAACAATGGTTATTATATTGCATATTGTTATCTTCAAAGTAGTTGCTCAGATTACCAGACTTATGCATGTAAGGTTGATTAAATAACATGAACACTAGCTGTTCCTTTCAATGAACTCATAGAAATTAGCAGCACCTTCCACAGGGAAACTTCCAAGCCCAAGAACTTTCTGTTCTCCTAAGCTTCATATTTTACTTTTGAACTCAGTATTAATTACTTTATGCTACTATCGTTCTACACCAAATCTGTGTCTATTACAACCCTTCACCACCACTTTGTATGTCTTCAGACAATTTTCTAATAGCTTTTAAAATATGGTATAATATTCATCATAATCTCTTAAAATACAACATTAAGCCTATCTTATAGATAATAAAACAAGGCCCTAAAAGCTTGTGTAATTTGCCTCAGGTTACACAGGATCTCAGTTCAGGGGATTTAGTTTCAGAGATCTGTCGCCATCCCTTGTAACGCTCCCCTCAAAGTGTTCTTCACTGGCCTGCAACTGATAATCAAAGGGTCTACTTTTATGTCACATCACCTCACTTTCTAAGCTTTTTTTAACACCGTGAGCAACTCATCAATTTTGGATGTTCATTTCTTTCTTCTTGAGCAAGCATTCCTTTGTGTTCAACTGCTCTACACCCTGTGACTCAGCTGCTATATCCCAGCAATTTGTCCTTTAAATATTAGTGTCCTCCGTGTATTGTTAGTCAGTCCTACACATCTGCTCTACCAAATTAGTAGAACAATATCTTGGGTAAAAGCCATTCCCTCTCCTGAAGTGTCCTAACAGATTCTTTGGATTAAACATTCATTATCTATTGTCTTTACTGACTCATTGACTGCTTGTGACGGGTTGTTACAATCTGTGTCATCTCTCCCAGTTGTAATTTCCATAATCTGGGTGTGGTGTGGGCACACCATATCAGCTGACTTTATTGCCAAATATGCATGCTTAAATCTGTTGGCTTTTAAATTGATTTTTAACTGAAAATTCAGTCAACTTTTGAGTTTTTCCTTCTCCTAGAATTAATGTCATTAGAAATCAGAATTTCCTTATGTGTCTCTGTTACTTTTAATTTGTGTGTATGCATATACATGTGTGCATTATGTATGCGTTTTGAATTTCATATTTATCTATCTTCTATGATCTAGCAATGAACTTCTAAAGCAAGATCTAAGAGGCTGGAAATATTTATATCTCTAGAACTTATAGTTCACAGGCTATTACCCAGAATGTTCAATAAACACTGAACTGCTGAATGAAGAATTGAGAACATAATGTTCCTTAGGTATTTATGAAATAGTTGAAATGCAATTATTTAGAATCAGTCCTATATAGACAATTAGCTAAGTTCATCATTTCAATGAAATTAAAATTTAAAAATAAATATAAGTAGAGAGTAAAATAGTATATTTTTGTTTCTTTGCTTTTTAGTTTTATAAATTCCAACATGCAGTGGTTCTAGCACATGATTTAAGATCAAAATAAAGTGTTGAACCCTTAGGGCAATTTAGTTGTTACAAAAATAAAATGAATCCTTATTTGCCAAGCAGAAAAACTAGCAAACCGAAAGGAAATGGTTTTCACTGTAATGGAAGAATTTCAGTCACTATCAGTGCTGTTATAACTTAGATAACATGAGCCAAGCCATGCAAAATTGCCCTTAAAAAATTGTAAATAGGTAAAGTTCACCTCTATAATCTCTGTTTTATTTTTGTGCTTTCTGGAAGTTTTTCCCTTTTTGTATTCAGGTTTCCTTGGTCATCGTGTTGACTTTTTTAAAAAGTTTATCAGTAAAATTATACATACAGAATGCCCTCATTCATCAGAAGGAACGTGTAACTGTACCTGATATATCTTAATTTCTTTTTTCCCCATTCCTCTTTCCTACCTTCAACCCCTCATCCCCTACTGATTTACAACTAGGATCTCATCTCACAAAAAATTTTGCACGGCAAAAGAAATAATCTACACAGTGAAAAGACGACCCTCAGAGTAGGAAAAACATCTTAGTAAGTTGTTCTTCAGACAAAGATCTAATGTCTAGAACATATAAATAACTGAAAAATATCAGGGCCCCAAATTTAAAGACCCAATCCAAATATGGGCATCTGCAATGAATAGACATTTTCAGAAGAAGTACAAACAGCAAATAAATGCAGGAAAAAGTGTTCAACATCATGGACCTTTTGAGAAATGCAAATTAAAACAATGCTAAGATTCCATTTACTCCAGAAAGAATGGCTGTCATCAAGAAATCAACTAATAAGAAATGCTGGCCGGGCTCTGGAGGAAAAAGAATGTTTCTTCACTGTCGGTGGGAGTGTAGACTGGTGCAAGCACTGTGGAAATCAGTGTGGTGATTCTACCAAAACCTAGGAAAAGGTCCCACTTGACCTAGCTGTTCCCATTCTTGGTGCTTTCCCAAAAGAACTGAACGTATCATCCACAGCGATACATGTGCACCCATGTTTATAGCAGCACAGGTTGTAATAGCTAACTCTTGGAAACAACCAAATGCTCACCAAATTAGGCGTGTTCTCTCCTAGTTATACTCCCCCTTCTGCATTCTTAGCTCACTGGTGTTTTACCTGGGCCTTCCTAGCCTTATCTAAACATTGTCCTTTCTTTATCTCCCTAGAAGACACTGTGCTTATGTGAAAAGGGGCAGAAGTGTATAGTTTAAAAAATGTAAGTTGAACATACATCAGTTTTTCTATCTTTGGTAAGTTACTTTCTAAATCTGTTTTCCCACAACACTATCGTGTGGGACTGTTGGGTGAGTAAATGAAGAAGCTAAGGCAGCAGAGTGCAGAGTGGGCAGATGTAGGTCAGCTGGCACCACACCTGCCATGTAATCCTGATCATCTGTGAAATGGGGAGATTGCAAATTTCTTAAAAAGGTTACACTGATGTTCGCTAAATAATGATTACATGCCTCTTCCAGAGTATGGTATATGATCATTTGAATAAGGAATTACTGTCAAGGAATATAGTTCTTTATTTTTCCAAGTCATTCCCTATCATAGGACTTATAATAAATTATGCAAGTGGATTAACTAATAATACTTTTTATTCATTTCTGGAGTTGTGGTGAAACAAAAAGCACAAACTAGAACGCTGAATAGTACAATGACTGTTTTCTCATGTGAGGAAATCAACATGGGTCGTATGGGAAAATATGACAGGAATGAGCCCTGGGGACTCCAATACTTTGAAGTTCAGGACCTCATATGTGAGCAACACAGGAGCTAAGGAAAATTGTCAGGGCTGCGTGGGAGTGTACGGTGGAGGGCAAGTGGGGGAAAGGAGAGCAGTGGGATGTGTAAGTGGGGTGGTTCAGTCAGTATGTGCAACATATTAACTTATTTCCTTGAGTCTGAAAGCTTTCCTGCATTTATGTTCATTATTTTGTACCAGTGTAAAATGATGAAAGCTATGTTCTCTAGGGATCTAGCAGGTGAGTTACTTCTACAAGTCACACAAGCTATAGATTCTAGCAGCCTTACATTTGTTCTCCCGTTCACTTGCCTTCCCCCCTTCACCCGCGTTCATGATATCTCCCTCTCTATAAGACAGTGTCAAATTGCTCCATTTTAGCCCATTACAATTTGTGGGCAAAACAGGTTTTAAGCCTGTCCTTAGTCCCATCACTCATGGCAAGTGAAAGGTTTATACCAAAATGTCAGTTGGGATAAACACTGAAGAGCAGCATCTCCAACTGGGACGCTTATAAATGAAAACCTTGTCAACTGTGTGGAAACGTTTCCTTTGACAACTTGAAGGTACTGATGAACACCACCAAAAGTAGGTAAACTGCAAGGGTGACCCAAGTTTCAGGTTATTGGGGGGAAGTACTCACTACAGTGATGCTTCTGACACCATGGGCACACTTAGCTTTCAGGGATTTCCTGCCTTTAGATGATAGATTGCTGAACTCTTGGGGAAATGGACAAAGTTTTCTAAAATATAGATGGTAGATAATGGCAAAGGAACTCAGCCACATCTAGTTTGGTCATTCAGATAAACATAACAAGTGAAATTTGTTAGAAAAGAGTAGTTTGTCTATATTCTAAATTTATTTATTTTTTTAAATATTTATTTATTTATTTATTTATTTATTTATTTTGCGGTACTGGGGATCGAACTCAGGACCCTGCGCTTGCTAGGCAAGCGCTTATTCCACTGAGCTATATCCCCAGCCCTATATTCTAAATTTATGTCATATGTTTGTAATTGATTTCAAGTCTTCCCAAAATAAGTAGAAAAAAGATATTTTGCACAATATAAGCTAACCTGGCTCATTACTTGTAAACTATTTGTAGCCCACAGGGCTGAAAGGAACTTTACTTGTATTTTTATATTGTTGATTCCCACTAACTCACCTTTATAAATTTTCCTTTTCAGAAAGAATTCTGCTGTATTGGCAGACTACAAAATTATTCTCCTGGTCCTATTTATTATCTGCTCTGCCTTTTTATAGAGATTGTCATTCTTATCCTGAGCAAAATTAATTTCTTTTAGGATCTTTCTGTTCTTTCCCATTGTTTATCCCTTTATGTATTTATTCATCAAGAATTTGTTAACATAGTTAAAAAATATCAAGATCTGATGTTTTTGCACAACTATTACATTCTCTTAAATCTGTTGTTGAAATGTAAAAAAAAAAAAAAACTTGTTGAATTTTTAGTCACGGTTTCAGGTTTGAGAATATGCCGAGAAGTGGTATAGTGGTGAAATGTACAGACTGTAAAGCCAATGGCCTGGTTTTGAATTTCTTCTCTGCTCCTTACTTCGTAGGATATCATGGGCAAGTTATTTAGCATCTCTGATTATTTTCATCATTGATAAAAGGGGACTAACAATAGCTTCTACTTTATATCATTCTTAGGAAGAATACATTGATTAATCTCTATTAAGCCCTTGAAAGAGTCTAGAATACACTGAGTGCTGTATAAATGCATGAACAACAAGGGAACATAGTTAATTTTATTAATAATACCATCACATAATAGAAGTATGGAATCAATTGACTCTGTCGTGCACATATTTATGAATAAATTTCAAGTCCAGGGAAAAGCCACACATCATTATTATGTTAGTTAGAGTTGTAATGATATGACATAAATAGCCCTTGACAGTCCCTATAAGTCTGTATGTATCTTTCTAATCAATAGTAGTGATTCAACTAAAAAAAAAAACCAGGGTATCAAAAATGCTTCTAAAATAAAAATTTAGCAAGCATGTCAATTATTGATTTTTTAAAATAAGAATAATCTGAAAGGTTCCTTTAAAATTAATAACTTCAATTTAATTACCTACTGTGTGCAAAGATATTGAAAATTCTCTGTTTGACATAGTGAATTATCATAATAAATAGAAATCCTAACAGAAAGATAAAATTATTTTTAACACCTAGTTAAATCTTAAAATAACTTTATATATATTAGTTGGTGTATTAGTTACTTTTCTCTCATTGCTGGGACAAAATCCCTACACCCAGAGTTAAAGAGAGAAAGGTTCATTTAGCTCAGTTTGTGGGTGTTTCAGTCTGTACTAAGCTGATTCTCAGTCAGGGTGACACATAGCACAGGGGCAACAGTAGCACTCACGCCATCTCTGTGGCCTCCTTTTGTAGAGGATCAGAATCTTTACAAAGTAAGGACCATGGCCCTCTGCTGAGTCCCATAGTTAAGCTTCTAAACTTCTGAAATTTATACAATGTATCAATCATCACAGTTGGACAACATTTTATGATTAGCATTTCTGCATTTCATTTTAGACCTATTGGTTATATCAGAACAGTTGGACCAAGCATAAGTAATTTTGATTATCAATTCTGAATAGCCAAGATTGAGAAGCACTGTTCTACTTTACATACTACCAGTTATTTATACAATTATTTTATTTACTCATGTCAACATGTATAATTACTATGAACATCTTGGAAAATGTACTTTTCTATTACTAAAAACTTCCCTGCTATAGTAAACAGTATCCAGTCCTTAAGAACTTTCAGAAGATATTTTGAGAAATTGTGTAGGTTCAGCAAAAATTTATGGTATGCACTATATGACTGGGTCTGTTTTAGGAATGCAAAAGCAAACAACACAGAAAAGATCCCATCACCTAAAGATAATTCATAAAGCAATTGCTCAATATTTATCTCATTCTTCTTTCTATAATGCAGTGATTCTCAAATTTGAGCATCCATCTGATTCACTTGGAAGACCGGTTAGAGATGCTTAAGCCTCACACCAGAGTTTTTGATTTAGTTGGCCTGAGGTGGGTCCCACGAATTTTCACTGTTAGCAAGCCCCCAAGTGACACTGTTTAGGGACCAAACTTTTTGAGAGGCACTGCTATAATGCTATTCATAGTACTGCTTCATTGGCTGGAGTAAAGATAACATCCAATCCTAGGATCTTCCTATAGGTACTAATTTAAGACTTTGTATGTTCAGCAGTAATTTTTTTTTTGTACTGGAAATTAAACTCAGGACCTTGTGCTTGCCAGGCAGGCACTTATGCCACTGAGCTGTATCCTCAACCCTCAGTAGTAATTTTGTATTGAAATTGCACCCTTTCCTATCCCGATATCTAAGTCATATTTTATCTAGTATTCTATAGAACTGCTTAAATGTCTAAAATACTGTAGGAAAGCCATATAATTAAGTGTAAGGAGAAAGATACTAAGAAAGAGAAAAAATCTGATTTTAGACACACTTGAAACAGGACAACTAAAATGACTGACAGCAGCTGGCTTCCTCTGGGAATTCTGTCAACTCTTTCTCATTACCAAGGTGGAGAGATCAAATGAGCCCGTGTTATGGTGTTGCCAACATCTCAACTTCCAGTAGCTCTCGCATGTTAGAGATTACTAAGCCCCACATGTAACCTGTTTTTTTCTATACACACTTAACTATGCAAAAGTTTAATTTATAAATTATGCTTGTCTGGTGGACTGAGCAACTTCACTGAAGATAACAGTATGTAATGTAGCAACTACTGCAAATTTCTATCATTGTTTTGAGGTCATGTATCATTTTTGTTGTTCTTGTGTTGCTTTGATTTTGTCCTCATTACTGTTTTGTTAGCTTTTTTTAATTTTTAAAATAAAAAAATAAATTGACCACAATAACTAGTAAAAGCATCTAAAATATAACATAATAAAATATTTAAAATTGTTAAATTATTACATTCTAGATTGCTCCATTTAAAATTTTTAGACAACACTTGACTCTAGATAATTTAAACCATGGAAAATAAAACTGATATTTATGAATTGTATTTATGAAAAATCTCGATGTAAAGGGGCATAAAATGTAAATTCTGAGAGAATTCCTCATTTTACCTCTGCACACAGAAAAAGATGGAACCTCTCTTCCAGGGCCTACCCAAAGAAAATAGCTTTCCTTTGCAGTGATTCCACTGACTGTGAGCAATTCTCTTCTTAACTGGTTAGCATACGTGGGCTGGGCCCTGCTCTTTCACTTATAAATGCCCTTGAGATGAGCACAGTAGTCAGCCCCATGCTGTGAGGAGAGCCCAGACAGGGGCCTGCCTCGCACCTCAAGATCCCTGAAGAACGCGTGCCATGTGTTTGTCATTGTTTTCAGGAAAGCATGTCTGAAGAGACCGTTATTGAGTTTCCTAGAGAAAACCTAAGGAATGGTAATGCAACTAATCACTTCCTACCTTCCTACCGAACCTCTTATTAATTAACATGTTAATGCTCTGTTTGATTTCTTAAATTTAGTTTGAGAGACAGTAAAACAGCTATCTTCAAATTAAATTGGGTTGTGAGCAGATTTTCAACTGATATAGGGCTTTTTGTACTCTACTAATTCCAGTACTCATTAAGGAAAAAAAAAAATCAATGAGCTTAAAATGAAAGTGTTGATATTATTGTAAGGCTGAATGTACTTCTGAATAACTTATTCCCTTCATGACAATGTTTTACCATATGTGTGACATTAGAAAATGCAAATGCCAGTGCTTATATAGTGAGAAAATTTTCCTCAGTTACCACAAATGTCGCCCAAGTATCTGTTTGGGAATTAGCATAGTCATAAACTGTAAAAATTAACATTTTTTTCCTAGTACAGTAGACATTCTTACAGTTAATAGGCTGCAAAATTCCTCTGGTTTTCAATGGTGTATTACTCTCAGTTCACTGTGCAGCTTTCAGGTATAATTAATTATCTTTTATCTTCCTCTAAGGCTTTCCTTTTTAGTGAAAGAGATTTGTTTAGGCTTCTTCCCTAATGGAACCTATTGGGAAATGTTTTATATGATAACCCTTAAAACTAGAGCTACTGCAGCATTAGGGACCAAATGGTTATCACTTACTCTTCCTCAATAAGCAATTTTTAAACCCTTTATTTATATTGATTTGGGTTTTTGAAATCATTTCTCTTTATCATTTTAGGCTCAAATCCAGGATATATTCTCTCATCCATCTTTCCAATTAAGCACTTTTAGATGAGCATGCAGTAATACTTGCATTGACCCTAGAACTCCATCACTTATAGAAATTAAATACGGCTGTACCAGAAAATTCCCCAGTCAATATATTTCCATTGGATGATGGAAGTGTGCCAGTGCTCAAACTTTAAGAGGCTGATGAATCACCTGCAGGTAATATTACTCTGCTGCTTCTGGTCTGGCAAATCAGAGATGGGTTCTGTGACTGCATTTCCAATAAGCTTCTGGGTGATGCTAGCACTACTCTGGGTAGTAAAGGTTTAGCTGATATTGTTAAGTTCAGAATAAGTTTGATCTATTGCTTTTAATTACAAATCTCACAAATTTCTTGGAAACCAGAGATATCCACTGAAACAACTTTGGCAGTATTGAGTGTTGTACTCAAAATTGAAGCATTTCTATCTCTTTTCTACTTTCCTGGGCACAAAATTTGTTAACATGAAATGTATCTTTAGTATTGGTAACATGAATAGTATCTTTGACATTTAAAGTGAGTATTTTAGGGATTCAGTTTATTGTACTATGGTGGTTTCATATACTGCATGGAGACAAGGATCTTCAAATATGCTTAATGTTTACCTCCTTCAAATCTTAAGCATACTGCTTGCATATATGAATGTTATATGAACCCATGGTGACCAGGTGGGCAGCGGAGAGAGAACCTCCCGGAGGAATGCCACTCAGACATGGGAATATAGCAACATGTGAAGGACAGAGAGGAGAGAGGTGGATATCCTGAACTCGAGAGGGATCTGAGATAGGAAGTGAAACCCTCGGAAAGTCTAAGTAGAACCTCCTCTCCTCTGGAGGAGGGGATCGCAGATCTGACATGGCGCAGTTGGAGGGAGACGAGATAGAGAGGGAGGAGGTTGCCGCTCCAAGCACACCCCTGGCCCACGCCCTCGTTTCAGCAATCGTAGCTGCAGCTTCGGAGACCCATTGCTCAGCTGCAAGGGGTGGGGAACGGTAATGCTGGAGCCACATGGTCTGGACCCGCCCCCACCCATAGCACGACGACAGGGTGGAGCCGGGCGGTCCGCTGTGAGCATATGTGCTTTCCCACCTCCAACCATGGCAGTTTGTATACACCCCTGTATGTTATAGTATAGTCTGAGGCAGCTATATCTCTTCCCAAGGTGAGAG